>LOJH01022603.1:343-19837 GCA_001685095.1 Ellobius talpinus
CTTTGGTGCTCAACATTCTCTCAGGAATAGATTGGTGCTGCCAGGAGCAATCATATCTCACTTCAACAGAACCCTGTTGAAGTTTAAATAACATGTAAATAGCAGAAGTTATTTAAATGCTATAGTCTACAGCTCTTTGAAGTGGTTGAAGATTACCTATCTATGCAAAATACAATCTATGTATCTAAAAAACCTGATTAGTTTAACTATAAGTATGACAAACATAGATGACTATTGGTCTATAATTCTTAATACCTATATAGCTTAAAGACTAAGACTTCATATTAGAAGATTATACAATAAACAACTGTGTAACAAATGAGAACAATGACCTCAAAATGTAAACAATATATAAGTATCTTGATCAGAGGTAGAAATGTACATTGCAATATGATAAATATATCCTAAAATTGTATCAATATACAAAATTTTTTTAAGCAGAGGAGGAAGCATGCATGCATACAATATCACAAAATAACTTTGTCTATGTATACAAATATGGTGGGCTAAAATAGTTTGTATCAATATACAAGAATCTATACCAATGTAAATTGCCTATAATAATAGCTCTCAAGTATTCACTCTATTACTCACTATTATTATTAGTGTAAGCTCACATTAATCTATTATCCCATCCAATTTTCCCTTTCTTTTTTATTTCAAAGAGATTCCTGAGCCTACAAAATTTCCCCCAAACCCCCAACCCTATACCACTTATAATCAACTCCTAAATGATGTCCTTAACCCTGAGGACAAACCTTGTTGGGAGAGGGGATGTCATCCCTTTAGAATTACTTTTAGCTGTCATGGGGGTGATGTTCTTTTTATGGGATCTTATGAAAGTAAAATGAAGGTTAAGTTTTAAGATTACTGCCTGGTGTAATTGCAAATAGTCTCTGAGTATTTGGTAGGGTATTTTGAGGTTTTTATTTGGAGTTTTGGCCTGTTGGTAGAGCATGAGACTCTTAATCTCAGGGTCGTGGGTTCGGGCCCCACGTTGGGCACTATATGAAGAAGGACACTTAAAAGAAATCCCACACTAGCTCAGAATTGAGAATAATAGACTGATTTATTTAGAGGTAGACTCACAAATCAGAATCCTCTGCTGGAATGGAGAACAGAAACAAAATCCTGCAGCCAGAAAAGAGACAGGAGGCATGCTTTACATCGGCATAAATAGTATAAGGGGCCATGCCCCAGTGGGTGGTTAACTTAAAAGCTATTGGCTGTATTATTTCTTACAGCACAATTCTTTAAACTTCTCTACTAGTCTCCATTTTATTAATTGTCGTCCTGTTGTTTTATTACAGTTTTGCTTTTGTTTTTGTTTGTTTGTATGTTTGTTTTGGTATGACTTGTTTATAATGACTGAGAGAACCATCATTAGGTTACTTACTTTTATTTTTATGTGGTTTTAAAAATTATTTTAAAGATTATTATATGGAAATCTAATGTGGTACAAGCTTCCTAAAATATATAAATATATAAAAGGAGTTTAAATGGAGTCACCATATAGTGGAAGAGAGAGACTGCACCCTAACAAGACATCATATGATACCAAATAAAATTCCCAGGATCAGGAATGGATTGCATCCTTCTGAATTGTTGTCCAAAGAGGTCATATAGACACCCCAAAAAATGTTACCTCATGAAGTCTGACAGTGAGACCATATTACTAAAGATAACAGCATACCTATGGCATAAAACATGCAGAAATCAAGCTGGTGCTCATTGAAAAACTTCACCAGAAGGTACTACATACCCAAAGAGAGGAAAGTCATTCTCAATCTCAACTAATTATGAACCCTGTGAGCTATAATAGTGACTTGATTGTACAATGTGCCAACTGGTTCAATAGAGATACAATGTTATTGGATTTAAGACCTATAAGATGGAACCCATACCTCACACTGTTAATGATTGCAAGAACCTGAGACTAGCTAGGTCATGGGACCTAGGGAAAAGCTTTTCACTATTATTCTGTTAAATGGACACAGCAATAACGAGACTCCTAATGACATATTGCTATCCCCATAGATCAGTACATTACTCAGTCCTCATGAGAAAAGCTTCAGTAGACGCTAATTAACACGGAGACCCACAACTGAACAATGCAGAAGGAGTAAAAAACTTTGGAGCACTCAGCCCTAAATGGGATGTCTTCATCAAACCTCTCCTCTCAAGGCTCAGGGAGTTATGCTAAAAAGGAGGCAGAAAGACTATCAAAGCCAGAGGGAATAGACAACTTCCAGGAAACAGTGTTCTTCAGACACAGCAGGACCGATGCACACATGAACTCATGCAGACTGTGACAGCATGCACAGGACCTGCACACCTGAAGCTGGACCAAAAAGCTCAGCACAGAGAAGAGAAGGTGGGCTCCAATCCCTAGTACTAGCCAAGAAGCCACTTGGAAATGAGAGTTTTTGGGAAAGAGAAACTCAGTTTTCCCCAGTGGAGCAGTGCTGAGTATGTTATAGTACTCCAGGGCCAGCCTCATGCTCAGGAGTAGCTGGCCAGCACAAAACAGACTCCATGAGGTTTTTTGAGGGAGTGCTTTGCTTTGAGTTTTGATGCCTTTCATTTTAATTAATTAAATTTATTCACTCATTTTATATCTGGCAAGTTTCTCCTCTCCTCCCATTCTTTTCCCACCTCCTCCCTCCCATCCACTCCTCCTCTGTTTCTGTTCAGAAAACAGCAGACTTTCCATGGATGTCAACAAGCATGGCTTACCAAGTTGAGGTAGGACGAAGCTCCTCCCCTTGTATTAAGGCTTGGTGAGGCAACCCACTATGGGGAATAGGTTCCTAAAAGCAGGACCTGTTCCTATGGCTTTTTATATTTTTAAACAAAAATAACACAAAGTTGGGTATGGGAAGGATCTGGAAGGAGTTGGAAGAGGTAAAAGAATAAGATCAAAATACATTCTATGAAAAAAATTTCAAAATAAAGTTTTAAAAAAGGTGCTTTTAAAATAAAAGAAGCAAGAAATATCACAAATGTTCTGGGAACTGGGACAGGAAGGACACAGCCACAAGAACCACTATACAACCTTATGAGACTTAAGGATGTGTTGCTGTTGTTGTTGTTGTTGTTATTATTGTTGTTATTTGGCTTTCTCATCTTCTGAGCTTATCGGAATATTCTAATTTCTATGACTCTTCTTAGAGGAGCATCTGCAGGAAGCTCAGCTGCAAGGATTGGGGATACTTGGTGTTGACTATTGTCTTAGTTACTGTTCTATTGCTGTGAAGAGACATCATGATCAAGGCACCTTATAAAAGAAATCATTTAATTGGGGGTTTGGTTATGGTTTCAGAGGGCAAGCCCATGACCATCATGGCTGAGAGCTTGGCCACAGGCAAGCAGCCTGGCACTTAGCTAAGACCTTACATCTGATCCAAAAGTTGCAGGCAGAGAGGGTGAGAATAGGCCTGGTGTGGGCTTTTGGAACCTCAAAGCCCATGCCCAGTGACACACCTCTCCAACAAGACCACACCTTCTAATCCTTCCTAAACAGTCCACCAACTGGGAACCAAACATTCAACTATCTGAGCCTATGGGGGCCATTCTCAATCAAAGCACCACCATTATCAAATGGTTACTGAAGTGGCCCTGTCCTGTCAATGTGCCAACAGAACCAAAGATGAAGTCAAAACCTTGGTCCCTCCTGGATTCTATGAACCCCTGGAGGCAGAATACCAAACTTGAGATTCAGTGAAGCCTGTACTATCAGGGGTCTGTGATTAGACTGGTCCAAAGTAACCCTGGGGACCTCAGAGCTATAGATTTTCTATCCTATAGAGGCCTTTAGCACCTCAGACATCAGAACCATATCTCCACATTTACCTCAGATACCACTGGAACCAAAGCCGCTGTTTCTCAGAGGATCCTGGGCAGCTGGGGCTGCACTGACCTCTAAAGCCATTGGGATGGAGACCTGGTCACTAAGTGCTCTATAGTTCCACAAAACCTGGAGGTCTGGTAACCTGGAGTTGTCTGTTCTGTCAGAAAGAACCCAGAGATCTTAGGTTAAACCTTGGTTATTTGCCATTGCTCCTTAGAACTGAAAAGGACGTAATGTCTGTTTCACCCTCTCACCCTGAACACTGGCAGTCCCAACCTGCTACCTTTGAAAAGCCTAGAAGCTTTGCCCTGCTAATTTATCCACTGTCATGACTAATCTTAGCTGTCAACTTGGCACGCCTAGGAATAGGTAAAAAATGTTATTATTGTTGTTGTTGTTCTTATTAAGGTCTTTTGATAAACATAAATGAGGCTTAAAAATATTTAGGGATTTGTTGAAGAATGTCTTGTAAGTCAGTGACTAAACCAGCATTCAAAGTCAAGATTTTGAATTGTAAGAATGGACCAAATGGATAGTATAAGAATGGACCAAACACAAGAAGTAAAGAAAGAAATCAAGAAAGTAGACATTATGATGATGGGGAATTGGGGCCCTAAATGTGAGAGAACAGAAAAGAGAAAAAGTATTTCTGGCCCATCTCTACTTCAGTCTCTTTTGTTCTCAGACAGGCCTGGGATGTTGATGCCAATAACTCATCCGAAGTGTAATGAATGTGTGCTTTCCTTTCTTGTACAGATGTGAAATAGTTTCCCAAAATAGCCACAGCCAACTGTTAAAATCCCCAAGTTCCCAATCTCTCTCAACAGGAAGTAAGTGGTGGACATCCAGATGTTTCTCCTCCCAGTGTTTGTGCAATGTTTACATTTATCTTTCTTCTTGTCAGACCATGACTTTATAAAGTACTTCATCATGGCCATTGGTCAAAGATTCTAAGAAGGAAAACGGAGGGAAGCATGGATTCTTGGTGCCACGTGGCTCTTTAGCAAACAGTGTATCTCAAAAAGCGCTGTGAGATCCACCATTCTAGGAAATGTATAGACATAGGAAATCCATCAAGTATGTGACTCGGATGAGATGGTCCCATTTCTGTAGAGAGCGAATGCACATAAGGGCATCCTTGATGAGCCCATCCTCTGCAGGTTGAAAAGAAAAAGGATCTGTCTGAAAATCCGAGTCTGCTGGAGGCATGCATATCTACATAGCGTTTTTTTTTGCAGAAAACGAGCAAGCATGGTACATACACTACTGATATCTGGTTATTCCTGACATTGTGCCAGCAACTGGGTTTCAGGTGGTCAGCATTTTGTATGCACACACTCATCCAATCCTCACAGCAGGTCTAGGAGGTGGGTATGATTTTTCTTGCCCTGTCTATATGGAAGAGGAAGTTGAGAGTCAAGAAATGGCCATAGTTTGAATGTGAACTATCCTCCATGGGTTCATGTATGTGAACATTTGCTCCACCAGCTGGTGGTGCTCTTTGAGGAATCATAGATCTTCTGGGACAATGACCAAGCTAATATAAGTGAACCCCTAGGGGTGGGTTTAAAGGTTATATCTGTTTCTGGTTTTGAACTGAGCTTTCTGCATCACAGCCCCCAAGATGAGAGACACTCTACCACACACTCCCACCACCATGAATGCTGCCATGGCAGGCTTTAAACTGTAAGCCAAAATAAATCTTTCCTCCCTTAAGTTGCTTCTGGCAGGTATTTTGTTACAACAATGGAAAACACACACACACACACAAAACAAAAGATGCTAATACATTCATCAGTGTGCTGAGTTAGACGCCCGATAACGGCTGAACTAAAATGCAATCTAAGTCTATCTGATCCAAAGACATGGGATTTTGCCTTTGTTCCAAATAGTGTGGTAATGACAACTTTAACTGTTAAAGAGAGTCCTTTCCCACCTCATCTGTAGCCGCTAATTTGATTAGAAGATGGGCCACGTCTGATTCCTTTCCTTCTTTCCTGACTGCTGGTGTTTTGTTCTTCCTCTGAACGTATGAAGTGAAATATAAAATGAGGGCTGGTGTGCCTGGGGGGTCAGAATGATTAGCAGTGAAGGACAAAATGCAGGCTTGGATGCTGGAGGCCACTCTCCTGCCAGGTAAGGATGAACAAAGAGATAACCACTCACACTTTCAACTCATAGCCCACTTGACTAATTGGTCTTTTTTCCTCTTTCATTATAATCTGAGGAAAACCTCTTTTGTTTATCCCACTACTAAAGGGGACAGAGGGAGAAAAACTGAAAAATGAATATGGCTGATATTCTCTATTTGAATCTGCGGTCCCATTAGCAGGTTTAAGGTTTGAGTGTGGAGTGGCATTTAGTACAGAAAAGGCATTTTCTTTGTTTTATTAACTGGGAGTTTAATTTGTTTGTCCCCTTTGGCCCAGCTTGAGAAATGGCTGCATCTTTCAGGCACACACTGTACATAATAATATTCCAAACAAAAGCCAGACATCTGCTCACCAGACCTGCCCCTACGTCCTTCTTAGCACCGAGGGAAGCATCTCCACCGTGTCTCCGATTGGACTCTGAAGGAATGTTGGATCTCGGCCGTGGTTTGCCTCTCACCTTTCCTGCGCGTTTATAGGGGCCTTTGAAGTTTGTCTGAACAAACAGGGTCTCTGTGCTTCACTTATTTTTGAACCAACCCTGGGGCCTTGGTCCCATCAGCTCCTTATTAAGTGTTTAGTAATTTCAGTATCCACCTTTTGGTCTTGCTTGCTTTGCAAACATCTGGAAAGAATTAGCTTCCAGGCCTCTGTAACATACCTATTTTGTGGTTCTAGGAAGAGTTGTGTGCTAGGGGATGCTGTTCCCCTTAACGAGCTCTCTTTATGGTGCTTAACTGTAAAAAAAGGTCCCCTCGTTAATATTAATAGACAAAGAGAGAGCAATGCCACTCCATCCCTATTCTGCAAGAGATATGTTCTGAGCAAGACCTTCATGCTAAAAAGGAAAGAGAAAGCATGAAAATGAAAGGAAAATCAAGATAAATTAAGTCATTATAATAGCAATAGGGTAAAGTGCTTGAAATAGGTACAAACCTATACCCAACATATTCTATAGGACAAACCACTAGCCTTGTGTAGCTTTTGAACAACAAAAACTAAGGTTAAAGTACTGCCAGGTATGATGCAGTACACCTGCAATCCTGACACTCGGGAGGCAGATGCAGGGGGATTGCCGCAAGTCTGAGGACAGCCCGCACTACATAGTGGAACCTTGTTTCAAAAAACCAAAACCAAGCAAAAAGATTAAAATTTAAAATATATGTTAGATTTTTTTCAATCAGGTATTTAAAATATAAAATACCTCATTAGTTATTTTATATAACTATATTTTGAAATGGTAATAATTTGGAAGTGTTAGATTAAATAAAATATAGTACTGCTTTCACCCATTCCCTTTTACTTCTTCAGTGTAGCTATTCAAAGTTAAAGTTGTGTAAGTAAGTCACAACTGTGCCTTGCACCATCTCCCATGGGACAGCAGGATGCTAGAGAACTGGACAGAATATTAAGCAGGATTAAAGTAGATCCTAAATGATTCCCATTACTGGGAATCCACACAACATCACAGCTGAGGCTTCTAAAGAACCTCACTAGATCACAACACCCAAGAGCAGGCAGCTAGCAGAAACCACACATTCATAAGGTTGTCCATTTATTTGTTTGTTTTCAAGACAAAGGTTTAGAATCGGTTGCTAAATGCACTTAGGAATAAAATAATAAATAAGAAGATGATTGCAGGGAACTTCCAGGATTAACTAAAGGTCAAATATGCTTTGTTAAATTCATTTTTAATTAAAAGACTAGACAGACAAATCTAGGAAATTACAGAAAAATGTCTAGTTTCAGAAAACTATGGGACAAGTCCCCTAATGTGGCTAGTGGGAGTCCAGCACTTAGCTCTCTGAACACCGTGTCAGAGAAACAATGGCCATCAACCAAATGCTTTCTTGTTTTATGTCTTCTCTGAATCCCATACTGGGAAAGATGTTAAAATGAAGGCTGGTCTTTATGCCATGGGTGGCAGTTAATAGAGAGTCACAGCTGATCAAAGTAAAGAGAATAAGTGACTGTGGAATTCCCAGCCCTAACTAGGACATCTACATCACATGATCTTCCTACCGAAATCCAGGCAATATCATGGAGGAGGTAGTGAGAAAACTGTGAGAGGCAGTAGTGATAGAGAACCACTGGGAACTGTGCTTTCTTGATAGGATGAGGCCATTGCCCTCATAAGCCCACAGCAGCTGTGGTTGCCGGCATGAGACCTGTACAAGACCCAGCCAGTCAATATTCTAGCCTAGCCAGCATGAGGCGTCATCCCTAGCTAAAGAGCTCTTGGCCAATTAGGACTGCTAGGAGAAGTGAAATCAATTTTCTTTAGCAGTGTGGCCCATGGTAGGCTGTTCAGGCTCCAGTGGATGACCTCAAACCCAGGCACATATGGGTAGCAATAATTGTACTCCATTGGCTATGAAAAAAGAAAAGAAGAAATGAAGTTGGGAAGCAGAGGAGGATGGAGGTGTCTGAAAGAAATTGGAAGGGTGATATGTTCTCAATACATTGTACTTACGTAGGAAATTACCAATAAATGAGTAATGAAAACTTATGGCTAACAGGATAGGGGCAGGTAAAGACTAACACACATAAGAAAAACTAGATACTGGCGTTTTTGGAACCTACTCTCTTTGGATGGATACCTTGCTCAGCCTGGGTATAACAGGGAGGGCCTTGAACCTTCCCCAAAGCAATGTGCCTTACCCACTCTGAGGAGTGGATTGGGGGTGGGGGTGTAGGTGGAGGTTAGGTGGAGGGAATGGGAGGAGGGGAGGGAGTGGGAACTGGGATTGGTATGTAAAATGGAAAAAGATTGTTTTCTTTTAAAAAAAGAAAAGAAAGTCAACAAAAAAAGGAAAAGAAAGAAAAACTAGAATTGTTTAGGATGTGGAGCATCACTGATCATGTAGTTCTGTGCTAGTGGAGCTCAGAAGACAGTGAGAAGGGTTGGGGATGTAGTTCAGTGCAAGAGTCCTTGCCTTAGCCCGTCCGGCTAGCCCTTGCTTAGCAAGTCTCAAGCTCTGGACTCAACCAACAGTTCCATGAAGGAAACTAAGAAGCAGCAAAATGTTCAGTGAGTATCAAATATCCTGTGTTCTATATGAGATAGCACTCTCTTCCTGTTGCTTTCTTTTCATTGTACACGGTACTGTGTTACATAAGAACATTTTCACACAAGGATGTAATATATTTGTAATGTTCCCTCCTGTCCCACTGTCTCACCCTTTCCCACCTTCCCTCCTCCTAGCCATGCCCTTTGTTCCTTCAGACAATTTCTCTTCTACTTTCACATCATATATACATTTTTGACCCTAGGCATCCATACATGTATGACCTTATGTATTTATATAAAATCTGGTTTCTACTTTCATATATACATATATGACACTATACATTCATATGTTACTTTATGTATCTGTAAAAATCTGGTTTCTAATTTCATATTATATGTGCATTTATGACTTTATGTATCCATATAAAATCTGGGACTCAGAAATGAATAAAAACACACAACATTTGTCTTTCTGAGACTGGCTTCATTCATTTTCATAATTATTTATGGTTGCATCAATTTCCTTACAAATAACATTACCGTGTTTGTATTTATGCCTGGAAAAAAGGCCACTGTGGGCAGTGCTCAGTAAAGATCCATGTGGATGGGTTGCTGTGACATGCTCCCTTAAGTGAATATCCAGGAGTAGTGTAGCTAGGGCCTGTGGCAGATTTATTTTTAGAGCTTGTTTGTTTGCTTTGATTTCATTTTTAATTAGCATACAGCATATTTGGTTTCTTTACAGCATTTCAAACACAATTCATTTCAGTTGACCCTCCTCCTTCCCCATTGCCCTGCCCCTCCTTGTGCCCCCCTAACCCTAGGTGCCTTTTATCTGCTGTTCCCACACATGTGTCCTATCGCCCCACTTCTTCCTCAACACCTCTTTTCCCCTCTTCTGATCCGTTTTCTAGTTTCATGACCTATAGCCACACTTATCCCCATATATATACGTACACATAAACATTAAAAGCTAGGATCCACATTTGAGAGAGAACATGTGGTATTTTTCTTTCCAAGTCTGGGTTATCTCACTTAATATAATAATTTCCAGATCTATCCTTTGTCCTGCAAATTTCATAATTTCATTTTTCTTGAAAGCTGAATAAAAATTCCATTGAATAAGTATACCACATTTTCATTATTCATTCATCGACGGATGGCTATCTAGGCTGAATCCATTTCCTTGCTATTGTCAATAGAGCAGCACAAATGGCCAATAAATATTTTTTTAAGTGTCCAATGTCCTAAGCCACCAGGAAAATGCAAATTAAAACTACTTTGATATTCCCTCTCAACCCAGTTAGAACGGTATCATCCAAACAAAAACCCCAGTGGATGCTAGTGAGGATGTGGGGAGAGATGAACCTTTCTCATGGGGGGCCGGAAGGTAAACTGGCATAGTAATTATGGAAATTATTATGGAAGTTTCTCAAAATATTAAAAATAGACACCACCATATGGCCCAGTTATTCCACTCCTGAGCTTGTACCCAAAGGACTCTGTATCCTACTTCAGAGATACTTGCACATAAATAAATGTTCATTGCTGCTCTTAGCCTGTCTTTTTTTCCTTTCAAAATATTGATTGGGCTGTATGTGGTGGTACATGCCTTTCATTCCAGCACAGAGGAAGCAAAAGCAGGCAAATTTCTCTGAGTTTGAGGCCAGCCTGGTCTACATGTGAGTTCCAGGCTAACCAGGGCTACATAGTGAGACCATGTCTCAAAAACAAACAAACAAAACAAAAAGCAAACTGTATGTATATATGTACATGAAATTGAAAATGAATGAGATTTATGGCCTGGCAATGCTGAAGCATGCATGGGCAGCCCGTATATGGCGGTTCTGTTGAACTTGTCCATATTGGGTTTCATAGTCTCATCCATATTGGGTTTCATGGTTGATGACGACAACTGACCAGGTCTTTTCCTCAAGACATACACATAGGTATATATGTGTTTTGTTTTCAATACTGAAGCTTGAAGACAGGGAGGGCCTTGAACATTCCAGACAAATGCTTACTGCTGAGGTAAGCCACCAGCTCATTGCTGCTTTTCTTTTAGTTATTCTGGGATCCTTAATACTGATTTCCACAGTGACCACACAAGTTTACATTCCAACAAGCAGTGTATACAGGTTTCCTTCAATATGCCCCCTCTCCAGTAGTTACTGTTTTAGTGACTGCCATGCTCACTGGGGTGGGATTTGGAATTTCAGTGTAATTTTCATTTGCATTCTTGATATCTTCTGAGGTTGAACATTTTCTCATAAATTCATTGGACATTTGTACTTCATCTTTTGAGAAGTGCCTGCTGTTCGTTTTATTGAGTTGTTTGACTTCTTGTTCCTTAGCTATTGGAGGGTAGAGGAGTTCTTCATATAGTCTAGATTCTAATCTTCTGTCAGACATATAGCTAGCAAAGCCTTTCTTCCATTCTACAGACTGGCTTTTCACCCAGCGCTTCCTTCTCTGGGCCATAACTCCTAAATTTCCTGATATTCCTTTTGCCAGCTGTTTGAAATAGTTCCTAAGTAACCAGAGTCTTATTCAGATGTCATAGTCTATGTCTCTGCCTTAAAGTATTTTTCTTCCAACAGTTTCAGAGTTTTAGGTCTTACATTGAGGTCTTTGATCCATTTTGAGTTGATGTTGTCCAGTTTGAGAGCCCAGGATCTGGTTTCATTCTTTTAGATGAGGTGACCAATTTTGTCAGCACCATTTGATGAGGAGGGTGTCTTTACCCCCATTGTATATTATGGCATCTTTGTCAAAAAAAATCAGAGAGTTGGAGCTTTGTGGGTTTATGGATGAGTGTTCCATTCTGTTTCATCTGTATGTCTACTTCTGTCCTAGAATAATTCCGTTTTATCTTTATGGGTCCATAATAAAAGCTGAAATCAGGCATGTTAATATGATCAACATTATTCTCTTCTTATAATTTTGACTGAATTCATTGCTTGACAATTTCATAAATCTAGAAAGGGCATTCTAGTTACTGTAATCTCCATCCTTTCGAATCTCCCTCCCATGAACCCCTTCATCCCTCTGTTCTCTTTCTGATATTCATGCTTTTTAATGAGGTTTGTAGTATCAGGCTGAATTCTTTCTTGAGCAACAGGCGTCAAACCGAACCCATGAGCAGCTGATTGTCTTTGAAACAGGCGTTATTGTGCAGTTGGGCATTTCTTGTCTGGCAAGTTGGTATTGTAAATCACAGGACTCATGACTTGGAAAAACCATTGATAATGAGAGAGAGAGAGAGGGAGAGAGAGAGAGAGAGGAGGGAGGGAGGCAGGGAGGGAGAGAGAGAGAGAGAGAGAGAGAGAGAGAGAGAGAGAGAGAGAGAACCTGTATAGCAGTTTCCAGTCCTATGAAAGCTAGCCATTAGAGAGAAAGTTTCTAACTCAGTTCCAGCTTGATGTCTCTAAATATGATAAGCAGGAGTGTAGTTGTCTTCAGGAAATAGGGTCTTAGCAACTAGCTCTGGTGGGCAACCAAGAAAAGTGACAAGAGCCTGAATTATTCTGAAGGGGCATCCCTGACCAGTGAGGAGCTGTAAACACCTGGCCCTGGGGTTTTTGTTTAATAACCCAACTCTTCAGAAGTAGCACTACTCAAACATGCACAGTCCCTTCTTCCAACACTGCTTTTTTTTTAACTTAAACATTTTAAATTGACTTTCAAGGAAGTAAGTTTCCACATGATCTTTTCGTGCAGCCTTAATTTTAGCTAATTCTTCCTCTCTCCCCCTCATCTCCCATTTCCCACCCCCAATTCTGCTTAAACTTTCTCACCTCCATTTTGATATCATCTATATTTTGCTCTCTTTCCTCCCTTAAGGGAACCCCTACCCTAACGGTCTATTGAGTTTTCTTACCTCTTCAGGTATTCAAGCCTTCAGCACTGTTCTTTTTTCTCAGGATTGCTTTTAGCCACTTCAGGTCTTTTGTGTTTCCATGTAAGCTTCAAGAATTTTTCTTTCTGTGAAGAATGACATTGGAATTTTAATAGGGATTGCACTGAACCCTCAAGTTACCTTTGATGGAGTAGTCATTTTTGTGACCTCTTGTCTAGAAGGAAGGAGTGTCCCCTGCTTTGGATATCAGACGACTGAAGCAATGCACCCCAAAGAACTGGAATTTCCACAGGAATCTCACGCTGGCCGGAGGAAGAAAAGGATGAAAACCTGAGCCATGTAGCCAGAGGAGAAATTTATCTTCTTGAAAGAGAACACCTTGTAGAGGAGACTGGAGCTGGGACAATGATGGGACTGTGATGGACAATGAAGTGTGGGGCATACCTGGACCAGGAATGCTTAGCTGGGTAAAACTCTAAACCTTTTGCCAGGACCTTGAGGATAGACTTGGCAGTGAGGGGAAATGGGAAGTGGGTGCTACAGGATCCTAATATGAACACAATGAATAAATCTTCATTTTTTGCTTTCACTATTAATGTAGTTTTTTTTTAATTGGCTTACTAAGATTTACTGGCTGAGCCTGGCTTGTTAGGGCTTCCAGGGTCACAGGCTTTGACCCTAACACTAATAGCATTTTTACAATATTAATTCCTATAATTTATCACTATGTTCTTTCCATCTTCTAGGTCATCTTCAATTTCTTCTGTGTCTTAAATTTTTCATTGTAAAGGTCTTTCACTTCCTTGATTAGGTTTATTACACGGGTTTTTTGGTTTGATTTTCTGTTTGAGGAATTCTGAATTAGATTGTTTTACTGGTTTCTTTCTTACCATGTTTATTATCGGTACATAGGCAAGCTCCTGATTTTTCTGTGTTTATTTTGTATCCTGCCATTGCTGAGAGTGTTTATCAGCTCTCAGAGCTCTCTGGGTGGAGTCAGAGTTTCTTAGCTATAGAATCGTATCAGCAAACAAGCAGGCTTTAGCATCTTCCTTTCCTATGTGCTTTCCTGTTTTCTCCTTCTCTTCCCTTGCAGGTCTAGCTCACTCCTCAAGCGCTGTATTGAGTAGCAATAAAGAACATGGATGTCTTTGTCTTACTCCAGATGTTAGTGCAAATGCTTTGAGATTCCCCCCATTTGACACTACACTGACTGAAGGATTGTTGTTTATAGCCTTAAGTGTCTTTTGATGTTTCACTGTCTTTCTTTTCTTTTTTAGGATGAATGACATTTATGTTTAATAACATCCTACCTGAGATGGTTCCAATGTTGTCAAGAGAAATAACACAAAATTCATGCCTTTTAAACTTTCCATCTTCCAGAATCCAGTTTTTTGTTTTGTTTTTAATCTAAATAGAGTTTCCCCTATCTCTATTCCTCCCAGTTGTTCCTCCACCTCCTTTCTCATCCAGACCTACTCCATTTCTGTCTCTCACTGAAAAAGAACAGACTTCTAGGAGATAACAACCAAATGTGACAAAATAAAATATAGAAAGATAAAATACAAATCACCATATCAAAGTTGGACAAGCCAACAGTGATATGTTTCTTCTCTTCCTAGATTCTTCCATGTTGTCACCATAAAGAGAAGTTGGATTTTGTCAAAAGCTTTTTCTACATCTATTAATATAATTGTGTTATTTCAATCTTTAATTCTATTTGCATGATTCATTACATTTAATGATCTGCATTAGCTGAACCATTCATTCATCTCTGGAAAGGGTTGAACTCACTCGTGGTGAATGACCTTTTAGAAGTGAGAAACCACAACACTCTTGCAAGGAGCCATGGTATATGGACAAGGAACTAGAGCTCAAAAATAACTCATGTATCTGAAGCCATGTGGGCAGTGGAGTGGGGGGTAATCTGGCCAAATCTACAGCCAGTTCCTCTATTCCTTCTTTGCAT
This sequence comes from Ellobius talpinus, assembly GCA_001685095.1. Classification (NCBI taxonomy): domain Eukaryota; kingdom Metazoa; phylum Chordata; class Mammalia; order Rodentia; family Cricetidae; genus Ellobius; species Ellobius talpinus. Next base: position 15,182 of record LOJH01022603.1, read on the forward strand.
TCTCCACAAAGGAGGAAGCTAAGTCTGAAGCTTAGCTGGAAGTAAAGACAGAATTTAAATCCATCCCTGCAAGTGAAGCCCCAGGAAGCTTAGGAATTGCCCACTTGGTGCAGTCTGACTTAAACAGCCTCCCTGTGATAGGGTCACTCCTAAAACACAGCTCACGCTCACGGAGAAAGTGGGGGATACAGATAGCAGTGAACTTGACTCCAAACCCTCTACCCTCAGTAAAAGGCTTCTCAGTGTTAACTCTGTCAAATTAATGGGGGTGTGGGTTTTGAACTTTTGCTTAAAAAGCCATGAGTAAGCATAGATATGAGTCTCCGTTTCTTCTTTTGGAGCTGGAAGGGAATACTGGCTAATTCACACTTCATTGCAAAGGTTACATATGTTAGCTCTGAATACGCACTGAGCACAGTGGTTGGCACACCAGTGAACGTTCCATTGTGGTCCTCACCCAGGGAGGCGGGGTAGTCTTTCAGCCACCCTGTCTCTTGCTTCACCGTCCATTCAGAAGCTGGCATAGTACCTTGTAAAGAAGAGGTAAGCCCGGCTTAGTTGCAAGTATGGTGCATTACTCTGGGTTCAAAAACCACTTCTAACAATAACTAAAACAAATATCTATGCACATACAGGAATCCATTGCAGTGTCAAGAAGTCAGGACACGTTTTTGTCAGAACTAGTCGCTTCATGAAGATGAAGGAGTTTGTGAGCTCTCTGGTAGAGCACCCTAATGGTATACTTTCCTCGGTCTAAAAGCTCCGTTGACCTATTTACTGTACTCTCCCCTTACCTGCAAGGGATACAGGCAAGATCCCAAGGTATAACCGAACCCGTACATAGTACTGAAGCATTGTAGTGGTTTGAATGAGAACTCTCCCCGTAGGCTCTTATATTTAAACACTCAGTTCCCAGTTGGTAGCGTTGTCTGGAGAGGTTCCGTAACTTTTAGGAGTACCGTCCAGCTGTAGGAAGCATGTCACTGGGGTCAGGTCTTGAGAATTGATAGCCCCGTGCTTTCAGTTTGCTCTCTCTCTGCTTCCGGAGTGGGGTTGAAGATGTCATCTTTCAGCTTCCTGCTCCAGTTGCCTCCTCCCCACCCCCACCCCTAGTTACAGATTTTCCCCTGAGGAATTTTAAGAGAAAATGAACTCTTCTCTCAGTCACTTTTGGTCATGGTATGTTGTAACAGCAACAAAGAAGTAACTAATAAGGAACTGAAGCGACCATATTTTTAGGTGCATATATATTTTTCATGCATATGCATGTTTATGGTAGCGCTCGATTTATATGTCGTACACAGAAGGAAGCGAACACCGATGACTGCTCATGAAAGAGAGCCATTGTAAAACAACACACTGTGAGGTGATGAGGCTTTATTCTGTTTTGTTTTTTCTCTCAATTTTACTGTCCGGTACCCACTCTTCTTATGATAGTGTAAAATGACGCAATGCCTGCACGATCCGATCGAGCCAGACGAAGAGCATAGGTATGGCGATGCAGTGCTGGGTACCACTGATCCAGCAGGACAAGGCAAGCCAGCCACAAAGCTCATGAAGCTTGGAGAGATTCCGTAGCTTTTCTGAAGGGCCTCGTGTCTGCTGCCGCAGTGTGAAGTACTGACCAGTGACTGCATACATAGGCACGGGAGGGATCATGGTCCGAAGCTTGTCCCGGCTTAAGGGTTAGCCCCACGCACTCAGCATGAGTGCGCACTAACTCTCATCCCAGGACTCGTCTCCCACATCGTGTGGCTTCATAGGCTGAGCCTGGAGTAACTGACTGCGTTTGTCTTTCAGAAACTGGCTATGACATCCACCTATGTGTTTTCCATGAGATCTGGCTCTTATTTTGGTATACAGCACGTGCTGCCATCTGGTTTTTATTACATTGCATCAATAAGAGAGTAATTCATACTCTAAAATATTACAGCTGCGCTATTTACATAGTGAGGCACTAACTGAAAACAGTTTTGTTCTCTTCTGCTTTTCTATACTTTGCAAAATTTCCCTAATGAGCATAAAGCGCTTTTATATTTAAAAAAATAAGAATAATTTATCCTTGAAACAGAAGCATAGACAGAGAAACATCTATGGCCAGAGATGTTGAAAACCATACTCTGCCATCTCTGAGGATCATAAATTCATCTTCCTAGGGATGTGTCCACATTGTCAAAATTATGGTGCATTGTGGGATAATCTGTTTGTGCAGTTATGTCTTTGCCAAGGCGCCTTCTATTGGTTTAATAAGAGATGAAGAGCCAAAAGCTAGACAGGAGAGAATAGGTGGGATTTCTGGGGAAAGAGAGAGAACTCTAGGAATAAGAAAGGAGGGAATGTCAGCGAGACTCTGAAGAAGTCAAACATACAGTACAGAGAAAAGGTAACCAAGCCACATGATAGAACATAGATTAATAGAAACAGGTTAATTTAAGTTATAAGCGCTAGTGGGACAATCCTACTCTAGGGCCAAGCTTTCATAATTAATAAGAAGTCTCCATGTTGTTATTTTTTACAGGCTGGTGGTCCAAGAAAGTCTGAGAAACTTGCCACAATGGTAAACTTGCTTATGAGATAGCCGGTTGAGATGGGACCCACATCCTATCACCAGAGGCTGTCCCGAACACCTCGTTCAGTTTGGATTCTAGGATAAGTAACTGCACAATACTGGCCTTTCTGAAACCGGTTTCCTGCTTATGGAATGATACGCATGATAACTCTCTGAACAACCACTCACTGAATTGAACATCAGCTATGTTCAGGCACAATGCTGGGTACCAAGGATTCGAAGATCGTGTGTGTCTCGACTGTAATAAGGAAGGTCAGTATGAGAGCAGCTTTACCCTGCCAGGAGATGAGTTACACAGAGGCCATATCTTACAGAGGCCAGGACATTTCAACAGCCATAACTTTACAGTAGGCATTTGCTAAGCACACAAGAAACAGGTCAGTGGTAGAGGTAGGTATTGATGAAGGGGACCCAGAAGAAATATAAGTATGTGTGAATGTAAAACAGATGAGTCTACCTCTGAGCACAGGGAGATGTTATGCATTATTAAGGTACAGTAAAAAATCTATTTAAAATCCCTGCTGATAGCAATGGTAAGTTCTTTAGGTCTATGTAGGAAGCACTCCTGACACTCAGTTTCTTGACAGAGAGCAGAAAGGGGTTGGGGTAACTGGACTCTGTCCTTAGCAATCGTTTGATTCTCTTACTTGCTGCTCTGAACAAAAGGACTGTAAGTCTAGGACTGCCCTACGCCAGCACTGGGCCATCTTAGCTCACCCCATAGATACCTTGAGACAGCTATGGAAAAACCGGAGCCGGTTACCCCAGGTCCTGAAGGCACAGCCTCAACCTGGGCTGTTTGAAGTGGTCTATACCATACCTTTGGCAAAACCTGACAGACTTCAGATGGCTCTGAAACCATTTCCACATTGACCGGAGGGAGAGCACCTCCCCTGGTGGAGAGACTACCGTGACTAATGCTGAGAGGTAACACCGAGATTGGACAAACCCAGAAACCTGGATGGCTGGGGCTAGCACTAGGAAGTAAAGGTGTACTTGACCCAAATAAGCAGCGATGGCTGGCCCCAAATAAAAGTCTCTGGTTGACCCAAAGAACTGGCTATGATTGGTCCACACACTGCCGCTTACACTTAGTGCATCATCTGGAAGACACCTGGGCCCTGACTTCTGAGCTCAGGCCATGGGCAACCACCACTCGACAGCTGAAAAGGAGGTGATGGGACCCTCCCACCTGGCAGATGATGCCACCCACCTGCCATTGATCCAGTAGTCAAAGGACAACCTCTCACTGTGTGATCCTGGATATATCCAACACAAATTTCCCAGGTGACCTGCTGAGTGCCCAGCTCCTGAGCAGCTGTAGACCCTTTGATTCACATACCTGTCTCTGTCCTGGAAAAAAAGGGGGGGCTATCAGTCTAACAGTCAACAGGACTATCCTTATGCCAGCACTAAGCTGTCTGTAACCCTCCAGATACCTTGAGACAATTATGAAAAGACTGCAAGTCATTGCCCCAGCTTCTGAAGATGAACAAAAGAGTCCCTTTGTGCTATACAGTCATGCCAGAGATAAGCATTCCAAGTCATCCCAGCAGTCGCCAGTGAGCTACAAGAGGTGGGCAGGCAGCTGCCTGAGTGTAGAAGCAGCTAACAATCTGAGAGTTCAGGAAGAAAGAAGGCACGGGGGGGTGGGGACAGAGAGCGGATAGAAAGCTTTATAGCTAAAGAGGAGATCTGCAGGCCCTGGGGACCACAGAGTTTTAGAGGGCAGTCTAGGAGTCCCCGTACCCAAGACCTGCAGGGGAATGCCACTTGTTGTGGCTTCCACCTGCCTAAGGTGGCCGGCAACTACTGCCAAACACAGAGGGCAATGAAAGCACTAAGGACCAGTATTTAAAGCACATCTCCTTGCCTCCCTGAGAGTTCTGTCTGTGTAGAACAAAGAGCCCTCTAGTAGCTAACTAGCACTGAAAGTATGAAACAGGGACTTGGGAGATCGCTCTATGTAAGAGCACTCACCGTGAATCCAGATCTGCACTCCACACAGACAAAGCTGGGCATGCATGTATGCCTGATGTAGGAGGGTCATCTGTCTAAGTGTTACTTTCATTGGTTAATAAAGAAAC
>LOJH01022604.1:2797-14663 GCA_001685095.1 Ellobius talpinus
ACAGGCACCAAAAACTACAAAGAAACCCTGTCTCGAAAATCCAAAAAAAAAAAAGAATGCATAGAACACCCTGACGTAGTACACACTGAGCAAAATGGCATCTATGGAGAAGAGCAGTAACAAGCACACCGTGGAGTGTGCAGGGAAAGGATAGAAATAAACGTAAGAATCTCTTTCAAAAGAGAGGCTTGGGGGAATCAGCAAAATGGCCCATGATTTCCTTCAAACAGAAAGGCATGCTTCCTGATACGCAGGAAAGACACTTGCTGCCAAGCCTGACGGGCTAAGTTCCGTGCCCAGAATCATACACATGGCGGGAGCAGACAACCAATCCCTGCAAAGTTATCCTCTGACATCCGCACCTGTGTTATGGCATTCCCCGGCCCAAATAAAATTTTAAAATGCTCTTAAAATTTAAAGAAAGAATCCTAGAGTAAAAGACGGGAGCTGACCCCTGACCCCTACCACATCAAACATCGTTGCGAAATTTCGTAATGCTCATTCAGACAGGGACAAGTGGGAGAAAAATGAACAACCAACGCAGAGAATTTAGACTCACGGTGGCCCCAATTCTCACAGACAGGACCAAGGCAGAGAGTTTAGACTCATGGTGGCCCCATTTCTCACAGACTGGACCAACGCAGAGAGTTTAGACTCACGGTGGCCCCAATTCTCACAGACGGGACCAACGCAGAGAGTTTAGACTCATGGTGGCCCCAGTTTTCACAAACAGGACCAACACAGAGAGTTTAGATTCGTAGTCGCCCAGTTCTCACAGACAGCAATGACACATACCAGTGAGCAGCGGCTTCCCAACTGGCGAGAAATTATTTGCAATCCAGAATTCTTTGCCAGTGATTAAGCAAGTATATAAGGATGCAATACACATGTCCATGTATGTGGTGTCTCAAAATATTTACTTCTTGTGCCTTATTTTATTTTATTTTCTTCTTTTGGTTTCTCAAGACAGGGTTTCTCTGTGTAACAGTTCTGGCTGTCTTGGAAATAGCACTTATACACCAGGCTGGCCTCAAACTCACAGAGATCCACCTGCCTCTGCCTCCGGGTGGTGGGATTAAAAGCATGCACTACCACCGCCCGGCACAAGCCTCGTTTCTTGAGAAGCCCTTTGACTTCCAAAGAGAGAGTTAGCTCAGAAAAAAAGAAAAGTAATACTTGAAAATCTAAGAGGAGAAGGAAGGAAGAATGGTGTGGGCGGGGGTTCAGGGGAAGGTGGTCCAGAAGGGGATCTACAGGGTAAATTTGAGGAAATAATCTACAGATCATAAATCACTGAGGAATTCTCTTGACTGACTGAGAACCAGCAGCTTGGCTCACAAAAGAGAAACTAAACCAATGAAATTAGCAAAAAAATATTAATTTCATGGAAAATAGGAAGCTACTTTGAAATAATTAAAAAGTTATGGCCCATCTGTGAATATGTAGTGTCGGCACCATTGTTAATGGACTGTAATTTACTCATTATTTATTAGTACTCATTTCTAAATAAAGGCTTATGGTTAGATTTCAGCATGTGGCCTCCTATGTAAGGAAGGCAGCTTAAAAAGTTGCGATAAATAGCCGGGCATGTCGTACATTGTCTTCAGAATATTCCAAGTGGAACTGTCCTGGAGCTGAGGAGGTAGTTCTCAAAAAAATCCCATAGAATCTTCTATGGAATAGGAGCAACTTAGTATCTCTAACTACTAGATATATAAGTAATTTCATACCACAAACAAAATTAACATTAAAAATTAGAAATCCACCAAGAGTTTATCATTGGTATTAATGGATGAAGAATATTTGTGTTTACTATATTCAAAAAGAAAGTCCAAGCCATAGCAGCTGGGGGAATGGTTCAGTCAGTAAAAGGCTTACCTTGCAAGCACGAGCTCCTCAGTATGACACCAGAATCCACATTAAAAAGCCAAAAAAACCCAAAAAAGCAGTGGTAGCACGCACTTGAAATCTCAGCAGGGAGGAAGTGAAAATAGGTGGATCCCCAGGACTCACTGTTTAGCCAGCAAGGCCTAATCAGTAAGCCCCAGGTTCCAGTGAGAGAAGGTATTAGAAAAGAAGGTGCGAAGTTCATGAGGAAGGATGCCCATGTCCCCCACACCCATGTGAACATGCCCATACAAGTGTACTCTCATACACATAAACACACACACACACACAAATGTAAGCTAAAAAATTAGAAGATCAGAAAGATTTGAAAGAGAACCAAATGAATATCTGAGGGAAAGATATAATGAAATAATAATGAATATACAATGATATAATAATAACTATAATGTTATAATGAAAATGAACCGGCTAAGGGACTGGAATGATGGCTCAGCAGTTAAGAGAGCCTACTTCTCTTTAAAGGACTTGAGTTGAGTTCCCAGCACCCGGTGGGCTACAACTGCAGGTTGTTGTTGACAGCTCTGGCTTGTAGAGCACTGTAGTAACATGCATGTGCCCAAACAGACACAAACATGGACATCATTTAAAATCGTAAGATCTTTTAAAATGAAAATGAACAAACTGGAGGTGAAGAGTTAGCGACCTGGTAAAGGTAGAGAACACTGTTTAGAAAGTGCAGACTGAAAAAAGGCAGAAAATATGAAAAAGAAACTGGGGCCAGGAAAGTTTAGCACATCACTTAGATTTCCAGAGGGAAACCAAAGAGAAAAGTGAAATGGAGTAGGAAACCCCACAGAACTGTAGATCCTGTGCCAGGAACAGGAAACACAATCCAAACGTATGTCACAAAAGCGCTATTAGAAATAGGCTAACTTCAAAATGGTAAAGCCATGCATTTACGATAAAGATGTAACAACTTAAAACTTGTCTGTACCTCAGAGTCTCATGATATGCCACCTGCAACCTGGAGAACCAGGGAAGAAGTCCTGAGAATCAAGGCGTTGCCAACACAAGATCTTCACCCCTGAGGCCCTAAACCGGAGAAGGCAGAGTTCCATCTCCATTCTATCTGGGTCCTCAACTGAGTGGATTGTGCCCACCTGCACTGGGTGATGGGAGAGCTTCCTCACTCCATCTGCTCACTCAAAGGCTAATTTATTCTGAGTACACACTTAGAGACCTAGTAGATGGCTGGGTATGCCTTAAATCAATCAAGTTGACAACCAGATTTAACCATCATAAATACTCCTACATAGCACATTGATCATAAATGAATGATGAAATTTCAAAACTGCTTTGAAATGGAAGATTTTAAAAATATCAACTGAAATGCCACGTAAGCATAACTGGAGTAAAAGGCTTCCTCTCTCTCAGTGTATGTTAGAAAGCAAAAGAAAGTGTTAAGTATCCATTCCAAAAATGGTTGACAGCAGATTGAACACAAAATAGAAGAAAATATATAATAAATGTAAGAAAAAATAAGGCACAAAAATGAGTAAAGATGGTTACTTAAGAAATGGATAGAATTGCTAACTTCCTGGGAAAAATACTAAAATTAAAAAAGACACAAATTCCTTGCTTGCTAAGACAAAAAATCTCACGCATTGCTCAGGCTGCTCTCTGACTCCCAAATCCTGCTGCCTCAGTTTCCCAGGCAGCCGATACATAGTTGTGTGCCATGCTGCCTAGCACAAATCCTTGTTAAAGGCAGGTGGGGTTGGAGAGAACAACCATTAGAAAGCCAGAATTGATGGCTGAATGGAAAATTTTTGCTGATGAACAGGCAACCCACGGCAAAATGTAATCTAGGAATGTACTCCAGATGGAACTTTGGAGGAGAAACAGGGATCCCGCAGTGGCCGTGTCCTGTACTAGAACCGCATAGTTCCTGGACACTGCTGTTGGATGTCCGCTGACGGGGCTAGCCAGTGGTCATCTGCCCCATGATAGCACAGACATAGCTAGCCAAGTGTACAGTGATGTTAGCAGGCCACGTGGCAAAGAGAGGAGTTTCCCTAGCTAGTGTCAGGAGGGAAGAAGAGACGCTGCTGTGTGTGCTAGAGTCGTGAACCAGAAAGGAAATATTGGGAGCAACTCTCTGAAAGTATTGTTAAAAGTTTAGAAGAAACAGGCATCTTCATCAGAAAATATCAGTATAGAAGTGATTCATTAAATTCTTCCCACAGGAGCCTGGTGGTGGTGGTGCACGCCTTTAATCCCAACACTCAGGAGGCAGAGGCAGGCAGATTTCTGTGAGTTCAAGGCCAGCCTGGCCTACAAGAGCTAGCTAGTTCCAGGACAGGCTTCAAAGCTACAGAGAAATCGTGTCTTAAAAACCCAAAAAATAAAAATAAAATGAAGTAAAATAAAATCTTCCCACAGGAAACTCTAGGTCCAGACAACTTCAATGCTGAGATCTAACTAAAGCCCAGGAAACAAGTAATTCTACTTTCATGTGGACACACACACACACACACACACACACACACACACACACACACACACCTTAATATCAAAACTTCAGGGCCAGGTATAGTGATGCACGTCTTTAATCCCAGCATTTGGAGGCAGACACCAACAGATCTCTCTGTTCAGTTTGAGGCCAGCCCAGTCTATAGAGTAGTTCCAGGAGAGCCAGAGGTACATGACAAGCCATCAAACAAACATAAAAAAAAAACTACGAAAGGATTGTATGAGAAAGGAAAATTACAAACCAACTCTACTCAAGTAAGATGTAAAAATCATAGACAAATACTAGTGAATCATAAACAGTAGTGTATAGACAAGATACCATGTATTTCTACTGCCAGAAATGTAAACTGGATTAACATGTACTTTATCAGATACTTAAGGAATATAATCCACCCCAATAAGAAGGCAAATAAAATAAAAACAATCTTTCAGGAATAAAGGATAATAGCTTTTTTTGCTATGAAGCTGGAATCAGAATTGCTTTTTTAATTCTATTTACACATTTTCCTTCCTGGCAGTTCCCATTAGGATTAGGCTGAGTTTCAGCCAAGAAGTAGAGCAGGTCCTCTGGGCATGCCAGCCAGTGCTTGTGTGGCATGTTTAACTTCCCAGTGAGCAAGCCTGGGTGAGCAATGTCCCCATTCATACCCTCCCACCAATGGCAGCTAAAAGCAATCACATCAAGGCTTAGCGAATACGTGGGCCAACCACATTCCTTGTAAGAGAAAAAGAAATGAGTCTAAAATATATCCAATTTAGGAAAAAGACAAAATTTTCAAAATAAATGAGAAATCTCGAAGTCAGATGCATGTAATCTCTCGAGCCAGTTCAGAAGACTAAGGGACCAAGCCTTCTGTCCTGTTCAAGCAAAACTTAACGAACACTTCTTTGTACTGAAGGCTCTTCATTTCAACGCTCTTTCCCTAAAGTTTCCTCTGAATTCTTTAGCCCTGAGTCAACCCTCTTGTTTATTTCCTTCATCTAGTTTAGACAAGCCAAGATAATGAGCTGCCAAGTATTCTCTTAATTGTTTTGTAGAAGGTTAAAGATGCTAGCCTCAGCTGTGCCTTCATAACTAAATTATTAACTGCCAAAGGGCGCACACTTTGCCTTTTATATTAAATTCGGTGCAGAAGAGAACAATAGAAGCTGTAGCCAGAGGAGAATTACAAAGTGTTTATTCCAGCTGCCCCTTCAGTCGTCTCTGAAAGCCCTCCCATTAGCATCCCCCAGCCTGTGGAGAGGCACATCAAGGATTGTTGAGCTTGCCTGTGCACAGCAGGGCATTTAAAAATACCCACTAATAGCGATGGTACAATACGCACACTTTGATAAGAAAAATGCACTCCCTGGCCTATCACCCATTAGCAGTATGAGGGAGGGAGGGAGTGGGGAGAGAGAGCTGCAGCTCCTAAGGATACATCTCCCACTCTATTTCCATGCTTACATTGGCACCCAGGACATTGCCCGTAGCGAGAATTCATGAAACACATACATGGTCACCAATAAGTGACTGTATAAATCTAGCCTAGGGTAAACAAGACTAGCTTATCCCCCAAGAAATAAAACTACTAATGACCCCTTAGCGAAGCAAGTGCTTTAAATTGGTTTGGTGGGGGGAGATATATAAGCAATATTTATCTATCCCCTTGCCCAGGCACAGATGTCCAGACAATTGGCCAGTGAGGCCTGTGTCCTTTGTGGGAATCAGAATCCTGAATTTAGTATTAAGCATTGATTGATGTTAATGCATGAGCCATCTCTGTGTTGATCCTGTCGTGAACTGAGCATCTTCCTGCTGCTTCTGTTGACCATGGTACTATCGAGACACAGTAAGCGTGCCAGGGAAGGCCTGACACCTGGAAGCCAGTTTTTCCATGTTCTTCTGCAATTCTTCCTCTTGTGTTAGCCCTGGATTCTGAGGGGTAGCTGCTTCTGAGACTTTGGACGAGGACCTCCTTTTACTGCTCCTGAAGTTAATAAATGAAGCAATATTCTTTGAACCATCCACATCATTGAAAGATAAATGACCACTACTGTAGTCAGATACTGTTAATGGAGGCATAGGGTCCCTCAGATACTGTGCTGCCTTCTTTCTGTGTTGGAAAGAGAGAAGTCAGCCTTCACATGACAGATGGACAGGGAGAAATGGGAGGTGGAAACAGAAGGGTCTTGGCCACCGCACAAGTCCAATATGTCCACTGTATCTACTTTGCTTCTAAACTGCCACCACCATGGAGCTGGGCATGTTCCTCACTGAGCTAGCTTCCAGTTCAGGAAAAGTGAGCTTCCTCTCCCGTAAGAATGGCCCAAGTAGAATATTGAAATGAAGTCTATCCGACCCAGGACCAAAGACTGATTCTTATTTACATTTACTTATTTTGTGGATGAGTCTCTGGGGAAGTGTATGGGTCAAGAGGACAACTTGCAGGAGTCAGTTCTTTCTTTCTACCATTTGGGCCCCAGGGATTGAATTTATGTCATCAGACAGTTGCCTGATAAGATTTCTTTTACTGTTTATTAAAAAACAAAACCCATGCTCAAACATTGAAGAAAAAAACTGAGGTGAATCCAAGCATCTGCAAAAACACCCACTACCACTTGCTTTTGGGCTTGAAAAGGAAGTATTACCTTCTCGCCCTGTCTTCTCCTCCAGCCCCCCCCTTTTCTCTCTCCGCCCCCCTTCATCCTGGGTCCTCCAAGGCTCATTGATCAATTCCTGCCAGCTGAATGTAAACTCAGCCTCTCAGACTAAATGCTCCTTTCAGCTGGATAACAGACCAGTGAAATAAACAGAATTCCTGTAACATTTTCCCCTTTGGTCTAGTCAAAAAGGAAAAGTTCTAACTCTAACGTAGTAAAACCATATACAATAAGAATTATTACCAAGTATTGTCCAAATAGTAAAGAAAGGTAGTAACCTTAACAAAAATGAAACAACAAGAACAATTATCAAGTAAGAAGTACATCTTCAATATCCAGTCTATATGTAATTGGCAAATTTAGAGAGATTACTCCATTAGGTGTCCTCTTTTGAAGACTCCAAAGTTTTGTAGCTAATATACCTCTTACCATAATTCAGGAGAACTGTGACTGTAACTGCCTGGTTTTCAACCCCATCGAAGACCTGAGAAGGATAGAATATTACTTGAGTAACCGGGAAATGCACAGCAAGTGACTTCCAAAATTAAGAGAAATAACAGAAACAGCTGGCTGACTGGACAATCACCGAACACTCCTTTGCAATCTTGGGCATCCATCTTTAGCAGACTTTCCTGTGAAGCAGGAAATTTTGGAGGCCTGTCCTACCCTGTCTTGGTAAAGTTCAGCAGGTTTTTTTTATGTCCTACTTGTTCTGTTTGGACAGCATACCATTGAGGCAAAGGCAGTTTCTTACTGAAATAGCTAGTTTTTGCCACAAAGAAAGCAAACTCCGTATGAAGTTTCTTCAGTGCTCAACATCCTTTTTAGAAAGAGACAGGTGCCACCAGGAGCAGACAGGTCTCATGTCTATGTTATTAAAACATTTCAAATGCTTTCTCTTTGAAGTGTTTGAAGATTACCTATCTAAAATATATCTTGGTATGATCTTGAAAACATAACTAACATGACTATAAGTTTTACAGCAATGGATGACTACTGACCTGTGTTTCTTAATTATGCTAAATAGTGTGTAAAAATAGTTTTCAAGGACTAGAAATTTACATTAAATTGTTATGTGAGGCATAAGACCTTAAACAAGAGTAGAAATATATGCACAGTATGATCTAACAAAAATAGCTTTCAACTTGTATCAATATACAAAAATATCTTAAACAAGAGTAGAAACACATATACAGTATAACAAAAATAACCTTAAATTGGTATCAATATACAAAAGTCCATATCAATGTAAAATATTTGACTAGTAATTGCTATTTTAGTTTAAAGTAGATTCAATAATCTACCCTTTTATCCTTTCATTTCTATATCTCCCCCTTTTCTTTTCAGAATGAGATCTGAAATTAATCTCTTTTGTTCAGCTTTTTTCCTGACCATACCCAATAACAACTTATAACCAGTCCCCATAAATGATGACAAACATTGATAAGCCAATAAAAGACCAAAAAAACCACCCACCCCACCCCTTGGGAATGTGTGTGGCATGTTCTTAAAATTACTTCCTGTTGTCTGTGGGTGACACCATCTCTAGGCGACCCTAAAAATTTAGGAAAATGGTCAAATCCTGGGAGGGCTAGCTGTATCATTTCAGTCCAGTCTCTGTGTAATGGGTAAGTGCAGGGATTATCTCCAGTCCTGGCTAGAGTAGTCTGTGAGGCTGGACCATCTTAGCTAGCCACCTTGAAACTGTCCTAAGCAGTTTGGAGTCCAAAGCCAATCTTTGGGCAGTGTTTATTGGTTTAGTGGCATTACCACAATCCAGGTGGATTTGTCATTGTTTTGGAGACTTCTGAGGTCATTGTTAGGAATGTTTATTGTACACTGTAGAAAAGTTAAACCTATTAAATGTCAGATGCTGTAAATCTTGGAGAGGTTAAAGGACCATGATCTATTAAATACATCTGGGATACCCAGGCTTTTCCTAAATATGTGCTTCAGACTCAAGCCTGAAGTCATACACAAGAAGCTTTATGAAGCCTAAGGTTAGAATTAGTTAGTATTCTTTAAGACCATTGATATCAAAACAGAACATTTAAATTTTTAAATAGGATTTATACCTTAACAAAAGTTTTAAAGAGTCAAAATAAATCTGAGGGGTATGAAATTAGTGGCAATGTAATTGTCCCTAGATTTTGGTTTTCTTCTGTCCCATACCAGGTGGATATTCTGATATGAGACAGAGAATGAATTTTCTTTAGATTTTTTTTTTTTAGATTTAGAGGAGAGTCATGCTCCAACTCCAAAGCCAGCTTTAGTTTTTAATTGAGTCGGGACTACATAAAGACCATCTGTTTATAAGTTTGTAGAGACCAACAAAAACAGACATTTTGAAAGGCTCATGAAATTTTACCCTGTTGGAAGTATTTTATACCCTTAGGCAAAATTACTCCTTTTCTTGATATAATTTTCTGAATGGTTTTCCCTTCTTCTTCCGATGCTTCATTTGTCCAAAGGTCTTTAGATTCCTCAGTTGGATGTTTTTATTTTCCTGGAAAGACAAAAACACTACCCTGCCCCAACCTTACTTTTGCAGAGGGTTTTTTTTGGGGGGGATGTCAGGTTGAATTGCCATTTCATTTGATGAACTATCACCTCTCCTAATAAAGAAGTCTCTCATGTTTGAATCGAGTCTTTATCAATTTTGATGGTATCCACAGCTTTTCTTCTCCTGAGTCGTATCTCCATCCATTCTATACCCCTCTCTCCCCCACCTCCCTCCCTTCCTTCTTTTTTTTTTTCTGACAGGATATCTCTACATAGCCCTGGCTGTACTGGAATTCACTATGTAGACCAGCCTGGTCTTGAACTCACAGAGATTCACCTGCCTCTCATTCTGGAGTGCTGGGATTAAAGGCATGGCAAAACTCCAATTCTGTAATCATCATTCCAAGCCAAAACAATCAATATCAAAAAAATTAAGGTTATAGAAAAATGTTTTCTAAAAGTGGAAAAATTAATTGCTATTCATAGACTATAGACCATGGAAAGATGATATATGTAAGATCTTTAAAGAGTGTGAGGTTCCTCATGCACTGGGCTTCACATATAATCAGGATTGTTATTACTGTCTTTAAGCTGAGTTTTAGATCTTTCCAAGGCTTTTTCTCAAGGAGGTGTGCTGGAAGGTGGCAGAATGCCTTTGGTGAATAAGCACAGTAATTGCAGGCCTTGGAGCCCAACCTGGGTGGCATTTTGAAGATGAGATTAAAGTACTAGCCCATAACTGCCAAGCACCAACAGTGCACGGGTCTCAATGCTTGGCATTCTTTCTGTTCCAGACTTTTCCAAGAGCAGGTCTTTCCCAGAGATGCATTTTATAAACAAGACAAATGGACACTTGCTGTATTTGCTTTTCTTTTCCTTTTTGAGGGAATGGGGTTTGGGGATTGAACCCCAGATTCAATCGATAAGCTCATACTCTAACACTGAGCTACATATCCATCCTCATGCTCTTCTAATTAATAAACTGTTTACACTTTCTATTAGCTTTAACACTAAATATTCAACTTTACTGTTGTTGTAAAGAATACACATAGCTCTAATATCATAGAGCCCTGTAGAGTTGCAGTGGCAGATAAGATGGCTTCCTTTGGTTTTGCATACACAGGGATGGCATTGGATCTCAATCCAGGGATACCATTCAGTCAGATTCCTGGTTTGAGAGCAGCTGCTCAGTGGTTGTTATCGACTGAACATTTGGGGTGCACCCTCCCACCCCCATTTGTCCAATGAAGCACTGTGCCCACCCTTCCAATGTGCTATTAGGAGATGAGATCTTTTGGGGATGGTAAATAGAGTTTAGATGGTGTCATGAATATGGAGTCATTACTTTGGTTTAGTGTCCCTCAGAAGAGATTCCAAAAAGGTGGTTCTTGTCCTCTCCTGGCTATGTAAGGACATGACATGAAGGCAGTCATCTGTACAATAAGACGCTCTCATCAGAAGGCAGCCATATTGGCACCAAGTCTAGAACTACCAGCCTGTAGAAAAGTGAAGAAATTGATATCTGTTTAAGCTATCTAGGCTATGCTATTTATTTGTCTGTGTTTTAATAATGACAACCACGCACACCAATATAGTAGTTATAGCAAGGCAGGAAGGGATATAGAGAGAGAGTAGGTGGAGTCAAGGAGACACCATGTAGCTGCTGAAGGAGGCAGACACCCCAGAACCTTACCAGTGGGCCACAGCCTCATGGTGATATACAGATTAATAGAAATGGGTTAATTTAAGATGTAAGAGTTAGTTAATAAGAAGCCTGAGCTAATAGGTCAAACAGTGTTGCAATTAATATAATTTCGGTGTGATTATTCGGGTCTGGGCAGCCAGGAAACAAACAAGCAATCTCCATTTACACCTCCCTTCCCACCCAGATCCATTCCCTCTGTCTCTCATTAGAAAAGACTTCTTAGAAATAACAATAAAATATAACAAAATAAAATATAAAAAGATTAAAAAATCACATCAAGGTTGGACAAGGCAAAACAACAGAAGGAAAGGATTCCAAGAAAAAGCACAAGGATCAGAAATTCACTCGTTCTTGGTCAGGAGTCCCATAAAAATATTAATTGAAAGCTATAGTACATATGCAAGACCTGTGCAGGACCTGGACTTGCTGCTTCAGCCTCTGAAAATCCACATGAGCTTTGCTTTGTTGATTAGAGGGCCTGTATCCTGGAGTCCTCCATCTTCTCTTTCTGCCTCCCCTTCCTTAGAGTTCCAAGGGTAGGGATTTGATGGAGACATCCCATTTAGAGCTGTGTGTTCCGAACTCTCTCTCTCTCTCTCTGTGTGTGTGTGTGTGTGTGAGAGAGAGAGAGAGAGA
>LOJH01022606.1:0-17601 GCA_001685095.1 Ellobius talpinus
TGGAGGGGAATGGAAGGAGGGGAGGAAGTGTAAATTTTTGAATGGAAAAATAAAAATTAAAAAAAAAAGAAAATGCACCACAGACTTGTCAAGATAATAGAGGCAATTCCTCAGTTGAGGCCCCCTCTTACCATATGACTCTGCTTGTGCCAGTTGAGAAAACACTAATCCACACTCCCTTCCATCTCTGTGTGTCAACTTTTAGCCAGATCAAGGGCCCTGCTTCCTCTGTAGCTCATTGCCATCGGACTCAATCCTGAACTGGGAGTCTTGTAGAGAAGAAAAAGAAACACAGCGGATTGGTGGGGTTGGCTGAGTTTTGTTAGGTGGTGCCAAAGCAGACTCTTGGTCCAATCAATTAACAAATGAGGACAGAGACCCAAGAGTGACCTGAGCATGAGATAGAGTTCGGGGGGGGGACAGCCAGGGCCTGCCTGAATCTCTGTCCCCTGAGTGGGTGTTTCTCTGTTATTTAGCTGAAAAGCAAGGAGAGCGAGTCTCTTGATACCACCATCGCCTTCTACCCCCCCAAATCTGAGATGAGGAGCCAAGCCTTTTCCCATTATACATTCCAAACATGTATTGCAAAAGGAGAACACATTAAAATAATAAATCAAATCTCTTGTGACTTTCAAGGTCAGAAGTAGAGGATATTTATATTTATAAATCTCTCAAAAAGCCGCATCGAAAGTTAAAAGAAGCCATTATTGGTGAAATCATCGGAGAAAATAGCAGGACATGATCTGGGGTAGACGATTTGAGGTGATGGATTACCAGAGAGCTCGTCTCCTGTCAATTTAAAAAGCTTTTTGACTGCTTGCTTTCCATTTCCAAGCTTCAAACTTAAATAGCTCTTCACAAAAACAATTGCACAAGACAAATTGATATTAACTGCTGTACCTGGTCTAGCACCCACTGCCACCCACCACCCTTTCCTGGTCTCAAACTTCACCTAACGTTGCTACAAGAAGGAGAATAAGCATTCCTCCGACACTGGCAATGTGCCGAGTGCCACACTTAACACATGTCATCCCAAGAATGCACTAAAGGACCTTCCAATGAAGCTTTTAAGAGTCTCATTCTATTCTGGAGAAAACAGACCCCCTGGAAAAGTCAAAGAGATTACAAGGTTCCAACGTCCTTAAAGTAGAATTAGAATATGACTATGGTTTCCCAGATCCCCAGAGTTAAGTGGAAGATGCGCTCAGCCTTACATCTGCAGACGGAGGGTAATCTACTTACTCGTTTCCTGACTTTCACTCCTCAGTGTTATGGGATGAATTACACCCATTCAAAACTCACTTGTAGAAATTCTCATCCCCCAGTACCTCAAAATGTGACCTTATTTGGAGAAAGAATCTAGATAACCTAGTTAAAATGAAGTCATTATGGAGGGACCTAACCCAATATGAGCAGTGTCACTATAAAAAGGGGAATGTGACCATAGAACCAAAAAGATGCTATGTGAGGTGATGCCAGAGATGCCCAGAAGGGCACCAGAAGCTAAGAGAGACGTGTGCACAGAATCCTTTGACACAGCCTTAGGAAGTAACAACTCTGCCCACACCTTTGTAATGACACCTAGCCTCCCAGACTATGGGACTTTGGATTCCTATCATCTGATCCACAGACTTTGTGGTATTTTGTTACCACAGCTGTCGCAGATGAACACACTCAGGTGAATTTTCTTAAAATAACCGTATCACTGCCTATCCTATCACCCTGATAATTCCCCCATTATCTGAAAGGCTTTTCATGGCTTTCAGCCGTATGTGAGGGAAGATGGCATAGAGGATTTTAATGACGGCCTGATCATTCCACAGGCTCCCCCATAAAAAAGCTTTTAGCAGCGAAGGTGCTGTGTTTTGATCTGGCCAAGGAAGACACGTAACAAAGGTGTTCACGTAACAGAGGTGCTCCACAGTAGCTGCTCCTGGTGCAATATGTATTTGCTGACTCCTGGGCCTTAGAATATAATAGTAGCTAATGACCATACCTTTGGTTTACAATTAAGAAGAGACAAACATAAGAGAAATTTCCCCACAGTTGCATGTGGCCCAGACTGACAGAGATTTCTGGGGAGACCTACTGGCTGAGATGAGAAACCAACTTAACCACAGAGGTGGTCAGTCAGCCACTGATTATAAGCGCCAGCATTGACTGGGGTCCTCCGTGCTGATGCTCAGCCAGGCTTCCCCTGTGTGTGTGTGTGTGTGTGTGTGTGTGTGTGAGAGAGAGAGAGAGAGANGAGAGAGAGAGAGAGAGAGAGAGAGACCCATCCTGCTGGAACACTGGGTGTATGCCTCCTACTGAGAACAAGAGTGTGTTCCCTAGGGTCTTCAGCCATCACTCTAGGGGGCTGGAGAGATGGCACAGCAGTTAAGAGCACTGGCTGCTCTTTCAGAGGTCCTGAGTTCAATTCTCATCAGCCCCATGATGACTCACAACCATCTCTAGTGGAATCGGATGCCCTCTTCTGGTACAAAGTCATGCATGTAGATAGAGGGCTCACATTCATAAAATAAATCTTTAAAACAGAAGAGAGAGAATAGCCTTCTATGCTGTTGTACACGCAGCCACCATATTGCTCTGCTTCTTTTTCCTGCAGTAGAAACCATTCCTCAAATAAAACACATTGCCAGATTGTAGGGAATACTGGAACACATCGGGTGAGCTCCACATTTTACAGCTGTTGGGTCTTTTCTTGGAGAGCTGGTTTCGAAGAGAGGGGGTGACAATAGCACATTCAGAGTGTGAGATTCAAAGACAGTGAAGGGTCATGTATGGGACTGAGGGGAAAGGTCTGGAAAAGGCCCAGGCATGACTCTGCTTAGCTTGGATGTTAAAGAACAACACTATTGGGCAAGTCAGTCTGCCTCTGAGCTTCAACTGTTCCCTCTTTACAATGAAATGTTTAGCCTAGAGATCCTTGTGCTTCTGATCACAGAAAGTAACTCATTTCTAGACCCATGAAACAAAGAGCCTCCCGTTCTTGCTGATTGGAAGGACGGTGCTATGCAGGCCTTCCCTGGAGACAGCCTGTTCTCTTAGGGACTCTGATACTCTTCCGGCTCTCCCAATGCTCCAGCCATAACTGGAAGGTAGGCACAGAGGCTTCCAGCTGTATGAGGTCCCGTTCTTAGGCATGAAGTCCTCCCATGCGCACACAGTCCTCTCCATGTATATCAAGTCCTGTTCACTCCCATTTTGCCAGTTCGTCTCTACCACGACCCCCTCGTACTCCACAAAGCTGATAGTTAGAAAATTCCACTTCTATAGAACTATACAAACTTTGCTGAGTTCAGGGAACTTCACAAAAAAAAATGCTTTCTTTCTCAAATGTTCCAAGAAGTTTACAGCTATTTTCCTTTAATATATAGAAATTTATTGCCAGCAGGCACGTTGACAATGTTGAGCTTAGTGTTCTGAGTTCTCTTTGTGCAAGAAAGCTCATGTGAATAGGTTGCAAAAGTATAAAACAGTTGTGCAGATTGTAACAAGAGAAACAAAACCCCAGAAAAGGCAAAACCCAGGCATCCTCTGAGCAGCACAATTAATGTATACCACATGATTGTGCCCTGTTGCCAGAAAAAGCTGCAAACATGGCTCTTAACCTCCCAGCTGCTGAGGCAAATACAGTCATTATGTAAAGAGACTGACTTCCTAAAGGTCATGAAGTTGCTTGGTAAATCTGTAGCTACATCAATCAAGAAATTTGGGGGCAAAACCTGGACCCCTGCACCCCTTCCTAGCACTAAATTCTGTGCCCAGTATACCCATTGACTGTACCTTGTAGGTAAGGCAGCCAAAATAGTCCAGGGACTAAACTTCAAAGTTTGGAAAACAGAGCTTTACTCGGTAATATGGAATTGGTAAAGTCATTAGAGTCTGACATTTTGAGAATCTGATGGCTTCAGCCAGTGTGGTCAACTGCCGCAATCATCAGGCTAGGTTAAGAACTGAAGTATGGAACTGAGAGGGCAGCCCAATGGAAGACTACTTATTATATGTTCGAGGTCCTGTATTTAACCCCAGAACCATACAAAAAAAAGGTGAATAAAAATAAAGTAATTCAGGTTCTAGGCTGGAAACAGAAAGACCAATAAAGAGTATCGCAGACAGAAAAGTTATTAATGCCCGTGCCAACATTGCCTTGGAGAGGGAAGCCATCAGAGTCTAGACCCAGGGATGCTAGTGGGTGTACGTAAGGCAACTGACATCTGATTTGTGGGATTCTTCTTCCTAAGAGCTCATCCTCAACAAGCAAGCTTCTGACTCGGAAGGTTTCCAGCGTGGCCTTCTACAACAAGGCAGCTCTGTTGCCCAGAGCTGTGTCGTCGGTCTTGATGGACACACCCTTTCCCTGGAAATTCAGTGTTCGCCGTCAGCTTCATGAGCTTGGCAGCGTGACTGAGTCTTGGGAGCATACAGACTGTGAGTGGCAACAGACTCTGCACTCAGCCCACCTAACTGAGGACCAGACACAGCCAGTTCTCTGAAGGAAGAAAGAACCTGGTCAAGGAAATGGCAGCATCTCCCACTGACTCTGTCTGACCTTTCCCAGGAGCAGCCCTGGCAAGACTTCACGTGCCACGCCAGCCTTTGCTTTCTTCCTTTTTCGTTTGGAAACATTATGGACCATCTTGAGTCTTGGGTCTGGGCACTGGAGGTACACGCTGCTCCTGGACACTGTGCCTGCTTCAACTCCTGCATACTGATGTGAAAAATCATTATGTCTCAAATAACCAAATCCCTAGTACTTGGTGCTTATCATGTGCCTTACCCACAGGCAAATCTAAAAATTACAGCTCTTCTCGGCCGTTGTCTACTAGATTTCAAAGAGTCTAGCCCAGCGTGAAGCCACGAAGAACTAAAATGGGTCTGGAGACAGAAGGTGGAGAAGGATTGCCGTTATTTTCTGATTAGCAGAGATGAAGAACGATTGGAGAGATCTAAACGAAATGACAATGGCATGGTTCGGTGCTCTGGTGGCCTATTGCTCATAAACAGATAACAGTGCCCTTGGGAGCTTACATGGTTCAGATCTGCTTGGAATGACCAAACAAGACCGGCAGAGCTGCTTTTACTGTGAGCGTCCAACATACCACTCAGATTAATATGAGCGCCAAGAAAATGGTAAGAAATCAGTGGCTAAAATAAAGGAGGAATTAATGGTACAATGACAAGTCACAGGAAGAAGGTGGGACAGCATAGATATGCTGACCTCTCAGAATTCCGTCGCAAGCAGCCTTCTCCAGAGGGCCACAGCTGACTCCTTTCCCAGGTCCTAAACCCCTGTGGAGGGAGGGATCATTTCAGTCAGCCTCCTGGCACATCCCTAGCATTTTTATTCGCAGCCATTGCCTTACTGTCTCACCTTCCCTAGCGGTTTTACGGGAGGACCTTGGTCTCTTCCACCCACTCCCCTTCATCTGGTCCTACCTTAAAGACACTCAAGACAAGTAGAGAAACAAACCTCAAAGGAACTGAAGGAGCAGCAGGTCCAGTGTGTGTGCAGAGCAGTTTACAAGTCCGAAAGTGGATTCACAGATGTGAGCCCATCTGGTTTTCCCAAAGCCCTGGGATATTCCCTAAGACACATCCATCTTCTACAGACCTGCTTCATAGACAGCCTCTAAGATGAGAATTATGGCAGCCCTTACCTCTTAAAGCCGCTTCAAAGACTAAATGCAATGGAAGAATTGCTGTGGGTAACATCCTTCACAGCAGAGCCTGGTGTCTGGGATAGGCGAGATATTGTTTTAGCTACAAATTCTGAAACAACCTGTTCTTTCTAGTTTCTCTGATCTGAAAGCAAAGGACTAGAAGCCAAATGTTCTGCTCCCTTGACTAGAGTCTCTTAGGTGCCTTCAGGCCACTAAAACAGCATGAACTTCCTGCCTACTTGGTGCATTGCCTCTTCCACCTGCTCTGGCCTCCATGCCCACGCTGAGGGTTTGAAGAGGACCTTGACTGAGAGCACTGCCTACTCTGGTCGGTAGCATTGATTTCCTTGAGGCCATATCATCCCACCTCCGTAGGCAGCTCCTCTCCCTCCTCTGGTGTTCAGCTCTTCCTCCTGAGGAGGGACAAGGCCACCTGCTCCTGAGTCCTGTGTTCCCTCTGAAGTCTGAAAAAGAGCAACCTACCGTCCAGTTAGAGGCCAGGCAATTAACCCCTCAATGTTCAGGAACTTCAGTGTTATGCCCTTGACTGCAGCCTGCACTAGGCCCCTTGAATCAAGGGCAGATAATCATGGCCCTGTGGACAGGCAGAGAGCTAGCCCCGAGCCATCTGCTCCCACTCCAGCAGGAGGCGAGCACAGCTGATGTGGCCAGAATGCCTACATATTTCCAGACCATTCTCAACGGAGCTGCATATGCTGGCCTTGCGCGGATGCTGCCTCAGAGACTAAAAAGGTCAAAACCAAGAAAAGAGCAGAACCAACTCGGAATCCTGCGATGCTGAACACAAACACAGGTTGCAAATATAACCTAGCATAACAGAAGTCCTCCTCTGTTCACACACCCGCCTATTCTCCTGTCAAGCTGTGACTGAATGCCTCTGCCTGTTGGATCTCTGTCTTAATACTTCTTAGTAGAAAAAAAGATACCTTTCTTCCATGTGAATGAACTCCCATGTTGTCTCTGTCCTCTCTTTCAGAACATTTAGACTTTTCTGCCTTGATCGAAGTTGTTAGTCTACATATATTAGTTTCTTGACCTCAAACATTCTGTTCTGCAGGGTTACCTTTGCTTCTATGGGTGCCAATGTCATCCCTCTCCAGCCCTAGTTTACACCATTTGCATCATTTTCTGTTGGTTGTTCCTGGAGCTAGCTCTTGTAGACCAGGCTGGCCTTGAACTCACAGAGATCCACCTGCCTCTGCCTCCCAAGTGCTGGGATTGAAGGCATATGCCACCACCATCCGGCACAAAGGGTTTTTTTGTTTGCTTGTTTGTTTGTTTGTTTGTTTTTGTAGAATGTAGATTCTTCATTATTCTTCACTAATACAATGGGAATTTGAAACTCCTGGCAATTTCTAAGCAAAGTTCCATTGCTTTATGATTTTGCACTATGAATTTAGATAGTGTTGCCTATTGATGAGTGTGACACAGTACAGGGAGTGATTCCTGGGAAAGTCACTTTTTGTGAAAGCCTGATGCTTGTGTAAAGCAGCCAGTACTTAGGGTTTGTGTCACATGCTGGGAGGTGACCTTCAAGCTCTGGCTCTAATTCATTTCCCACCCAGTGCATTAGCCTCCAGTCTAGGGGCTAGCACCTTCAGAAAGCAATATGCTTGAGCAACACTTCCAGCTTTCAGGTTAGGAAGTGCTCTTGTGTCCATTCATCCATTAGAGACAGCGAGTAGGGGACTCTGTGGCCGACGGAGTGTGTCTTACATAAAGAGCATGTGCTGGCACAGACAAAGCAGTGTGCACAAGACAACATAAGCCTATGAACATAGTCCTGACAGGCGAGCATGGAGAAAAAGGAATAGCGGAAATTACCACCAAATTATAATTCATATATCCACTGCTTTCCAAACATGACAACAATCCCATTATGTGGGGACATTGTTTTAGGGTCTACAGACATCACATGGGCAAAACTAAGGTGAACTTGTGGCTGAATTTGAGGTGGTAGAATCAGGAGTGAGTATGGATAATCTCTAGGTTGTACAGTGCCGGTCGATATGTTATAGTGATAAATAAAGCCCACGGGACTTAAGAATGCCTCTTTTTCAGACACACAAAATGAATCTTTTGTTTCTTGAACGCTGGGCAGTTTAGAAAATGCATCCCACCACTAGTTCACCTCACAAAGCTGCTGGACTAGTATGACAGAAGAAATGAGTAATTATGCCAAGGCAAGTGGGGTCTGTCTGCAAGGAACTCAGCAGCTAGGTAGGTACCGCGTGCCACTGATCTCCAAGATTAGCACAGTTACACAATTCCAAAACTGTAAAGGACTTTCCAATGTGCTTACCAGGGTGGCTTGAATTAACAGCGTAGCTCGACCAACACATCAGAAAGTAACTACAGGGAAGGCTCAGAGTTGGAGGAGAACATAAAGATGAACCTTGGAACCAGTGCCACCGGCAGTGTTCGTCTGATATCACTGAGAAAATCCTCTAAGGATGAGCTATCCTTGTATTTGATGAGATGCAAAAGAGAATTCTTGCTTATTAAAACTGCTGTGAACAGCCCATGGTGGGCAGTTTCATGCTTCACATGTCTTCTTCCCGGGGGTGCAGTCTGGAGGAACTGGCTGACAATGGACATGCGCACTTGCCTCCATCAATCATGTAACACAGTCCACATGCAGCACTGGAGATTTACGTGGCCTGCAATATGGCCATGACTGATAAGGAACGTCTCGTGCATGAAATGCTTACCAGAAGACAACTGCCAATCAAACCAGGGCCACTTTACCCAGAGGGACAGCACAAAATTTACAGAAGGCAGCTGCCCCCGCCAAAACTCACTGAAAAAATCAATAAAAAAATATTGTTCACATTTTAGATGTGCCCATCCGTAATGAAATTCATTTAAACATCATTACTGTCCCATGCTGACAGGTTCAAAATTGAATTTTTCTTGTGCTTGATGGAGTGAATAAATCTCCCCCTGGTAGGTAGCTGTTGCTTTCCAAAGCTCATAAATCCCATTCTCACAGCCACGCCATGTCAAAACCAGTAGTAGTTTTTGGCAGAGAGTATTAAGGAAGACAAGACAGGTGGTCTGTGGAGAGATTTTTGCACTGGTCTGATAAGATTTGTAAAGTCTTCACTCAAAAGGGATTTCTTACTGAGTACCGGAGGATGTCTGAGTCTTACCCCAAGCTTTGCAAACATCTGTGACAGCAGGTTCATGCACAACAGGGTATGGAAGGGCCTGGGTTGTGTGGAAAGTCCCTTAGCAAGTTTGTAAGGGGCAAAGGGCAGCAAAGCTCTGGGCTTTCTCACCGACCTGCTGGAAATGTTCTGTTCTAATGGGGTGGCAATTTTTTTGTTTTAATGTTTTCAGCTCATGGCAATTGCTTTCTTTGGCTGATTTAGTAAAAATTATTATTAGAATAACCCACCTCATCCTTGTCTAGGAAGGCCCTCAGCCTACTTGGAAACCAAGGAACTATTTCCCACTGAATCTATTTCTTTCAGCATCAATTTCCCTTCCTGGATGTTCCTAACGGGGCTCTGATACTTAGGAACTGAAGAGTCTTAATTGCCATTTGTAATTCACAATGTCACCGCAGCTGAACATGCTGTCCACGGGAGTGTGAGGAAGAGCTAGACAGAGCACATTAAGATGCTGAAATCAAATCTGTCTCAGAGAAGCCGGGATGAATGGCCTTTCTGCTCGGATTCCTTCAGAGATTGATCTGCAGGGAGAAAACTGCAGAAGGCTGACACTTGAGCTAAATCTATTGTTAAGCCAAATTGTTTGCTTGGTTGTTCTTTATCAAGGCTTTAGCCTCTTGGTTGCTCTTTTAGATTTAAGCAAAATAATTTATTGCTTTGGACCCAGCAAACAATGTGCACAATGTGAGAGCTTAAAAAAAATGCTCAAGTTCAGCTCCAAGCCTCTGTCTGGCCTGGTTAGGACACGAGATTCTCAGATACGCGGTTTCTCCTTCCTGGAAATAAACTTTATTCCTGATGTGCCCACTCCACTGTTTTTATAACAAATGTCAAATGAACTAGTAGATCCAAAAAAAGGATGTGTGCTATAAGATGCTCTCACTAAAATCATCTCGATTACATCATTTTATGGCACAATTTACCTGTGCGCATGTCCCGTAACTTGAAGCCTGCTATAATTGAGTTCCACACCAGATTAACAAGGCGTATCTGTGTGTCGGGTCTGAGGGACCCAAATGATGCACAAAGGAGAAAAGATTCAGTGCTCAATTTAAAATCAATGAGAATGATCCCTTAAATATTTTGTCACATGACCATGTCCCCTTATAATCCTAGACAGCCATTTGCCACTTAGTCTCTAACCCTTTAGGGATTTGCCACCCATCACCACGAATCTACAGAGAATGCATGCGCACATACAGCCTGCAGGGAGGTGGGGGTGGGGTAGAAATTGGAGGGGACGAATTTGGAGAAAAAACGAGACAGCTCAACACAGTAAGAAAAAGGAAAATTTTGGCTGTTGTCAGAGTACATAAATCAGGAACGCAGAAACAAACAAACAAAGCACAACACAGACTGAATCTCTTAAACACACTCTGATCTTCCACAGTCAGTTCAGTATTCACTGGCTCTG
The DNA here is from genome assembly GCA_001685095.1 of Ellobius talpinus. Taxonomy (NCBI): domain Eukaryota; kingdom Metazoa; phylum Chordata; class Mammalia; order Rodentia; family Cricetidae; genus Ellobius; species Ellobius talpinus. The sequence continues at coordinate 10,278 of LOJH01022606.1, forward strand.
ACACCGGGAGGTGGGAACTTACCCTGTGGGCCCCACACAAGCCCTGTCTGACCCCCAATGGACAGAGTCTACGCAGTCTGAGTAACTGCAGAAATTTTACTCTACCGTGTCAACATCAGGAAAAGAATTTTACAATGAGCAAAATCAGGCTGTAAAGGAGGTCCGCCATCCTGGTACCCAGGACTCTCCAAAGCACATACCAGGGAAAGTTTGAGTGTATCATGTAGTCTTTTTGGATTAAGTTTCTCATCTGTGAAAAGAGGAAAGACCTTATACACCTTGATTAAGGCTTTTGGGGTATGTAGGGTAAGCAGGGCTGGCGGGGGTGGGAATTAAATGCCAGAAACATAGCAGCTTTTCAGCAAATACAGTCTACTTTCCCTCTGCCTCTAAAGGGTCTTGCCATACATGGGAGGTGGCTTTATGTGAGGCTTTGACCCAAATTCTGAGTGGGTGGTGGGCGGACCCGCTAGTCAAGCCTGTATCTCCATGTCAGGGCCTTTGACTAAGCAGCTCTTTAATGAGCCCATCGCGTGAAAAATTAATCCGTAGCAGTGGTGTCGTGCCTAGCTCTTTGCTTGCTTCCTCCTCTGCTGCTCAGCAAGACCCCAGGCATTAACTACACAGATATATTCTGTATTTTGATAAGAAAAAAAAAGAATACACACAAAACCAACTGCCCGGGAAACTCATCTCTTCAAGGAAGTCTCCCAGACTTCACCTCGGCAAAGCCTTGGTGTGTGGGACCCCACTGTGCTCATGAATTTCAGAAGCTTGTAAGAAATTATTTGTTTTTCTGGACTCTCGCTGGGATCAATCATCCCCTCGGTGGTTGGTGCCAATCAAGAGCTAGTGTGACGCAAAGGGGGTATTTTAAACACCGTTTGACACCAGGCACTTTTCGCCCTGTCTGCCTCCCTTTACTCCAGCTTTCCTAGCAGGCACTGCCTCAGTCACTTTCTTCTCGAAAGGGGCTTTCACTCAGGAAGGCCAAGGCTGTAATAAATGTCCTCTGTCCTCTGTCCCTTTCCTCCAGAGAAATACTGTTCACCAAATGATTTCTCATCATCTCACAGGCTTTCAGAGCCGAGCTCTTCACTGCCTCCGCCTCCTGTTCCACTCTGTCATTCCCGGAGCCCTAATCCATTGTAACACAAGCTGCCAAAGTACTTGCTGAAGATCACGTTGAATCGAGCCATTTCTCTGCTTAAAATAAATCTGTGGCTCTCCTCACTGCCTGCTGCTTAAAACACTTTAAACACCGCTCTCTACCTTCCTTTTTGACCTTGTCTCCTCACACCCCCCGCCTGTCCCTCTCTGTCTTCCATTCTCTGCATGGACACATTAAGTGACTCTTGTTCTCCTATACTTCCCTGTACACTCCACTCCAGTCATCCAAGAGGCAACCTGCACGCAGTCTTCAAGGTTCAGCTCCGTGTGTCCCTCATCTCTTACCTGTCCCTCAGGGTGTGGTTGAGTAGCCCATGCCATCTTGTCAGGCACTATTCCCATTTCTAACACTCACCAGGTATGCTAGCCTGCCCCATATCCCTACTCCAAAGAACCTGCAATGGCTTTGAAGGTGGCTGCATATTTCATACATATCTGTACCCTGGTGTCTGGACAGCATCCCACACCAACTTAAGCCATGAATCCTCAGTTTAACTGCTCTGCTGCTGGATTTTTCCAACTCAACATGACTCCAGCTAGAGTTATCTGGGCAAGGGCAACTTCAATAGAAAAAACACCTCCACCCATCAGCAGGTCTGTGGGCATTCTCTTGATTAACTTGACTTGAGAGGATCCAGCCCACTGTGGCAGGTGGTGCTGGCTTCTATGAGAAATATGGATGAGCAAGTCAGTAAGCAACATTCTTCCATGGCCCCTGCATCAGTTCCTGCCTCCCGGCTCTGGCTCTGTGTTGGTCCCTTCCTTGACTTCTCTCAGTGATGGACCATGACTGGGAAGTGCAGGCCAGAGAAACCCTTTCCTCCCCAAAGTGCTTTTGGTCATGGTCTTTATCACAGAAATAGAAAGTAAATTAAAATAGTTATTGTCGCAGTCGCCTGAATAATCCTGCTTCTGATGCATAAACTCTCTGTCTAGGAAACCAGCACCTCTGTCTGAGTAGGGCCCCCAGATGTGTGATTTTTCACAGCTCCACTTGTGACGCAGTGAGGACTGAGGGACTTGTAGTCTGGGGTTGGCTCACTGCTTAAGAGCACTTGTTACTCTTACAGAGGACTCAGGTTTGATTCCTAGCAACCACAGGGTGATTCACAACCACTCATAACGATAGTTATCGGAATGTGATGCCTTCTCCTGGCTTCTGCAGGCACTAAGCACACATGTAGTGCCCACATGAACCTACAGGCAAAATACACACATATAAAATAAAACGAATAAATCTAGTAAGAAAATGTAAAGAACAGTACAGTAAGCAGATGCTGACGTAAGTATCGTGTGTGATTGACACACTAGTAACATCATTTTGGAGATGTTGAAATGTGTTTGAAGAGTTGTTAAAACCAAACTAGATCATGACAGAAGAAAAACCACTTCAGGGCAATCTGATACGAATGCTTGCTTCTAGAATGGCGCTTGTTTAAGCAGACAGCAGGATCTGGCCTTGCGACTAGAGTTACTTGCTAACATGTTAATGGCTTAGTGGCTCTAAGCTGTTTCAGGGGTATCTGAGGATAACCACGCTTCCTGAGTGTTTTGGCAGATTGGCACCATTCACCACATTGTTTCCCACCATCCCCCCCGGATGTCTGGCTCACATGAAAGTCCGATGGAGAATGCCACACAGATCTTATCACCGCCTCAGACTCCAGTCTTCCCCGGACTTTCCTAAAGCCCTCCACTCCGTTCTTACCAGCCCACCGGCGGCTCTTCATGTCGAATCTAATGACGCCTTACATACTGTGACCCTTCTCGATGTTTGCTGATGGCAGCAACACAAAGTGAACCAACGAGCTCTGACTTGGATGTAGAATCCTCAGGTCCCTGTCTGGTCCTTGCATTAACTATTGCTAGAGCCTGGATTTTCCCAAGGCTCTGATTCTTTGTCTGTGCGATCCAAATAGGAGACTAGATTGTTTCTGTCTCTGACGTTTCCAACCCAGAAATACAAGAGAGCTTGACTGCATAGCTTAAGTGAGACATCACCCAAGTCCCAGGAGAAATGACTTGCCTCCGCCTTCTCAGTTCACCATGAATGTGACCAGAGAGAAGCACGGTCTCTTGTTCCCAGGAAAGACAGGCAAGTATTCAGCCCTGAGCATCCCCAGGGCATTCCTAAGATGCTTGCCTTCATATTCAGACACCACTCATGAGCACATGGAACCGTCATCCAGAAGCTACAAAGTAAGGCCTGACACATTGGAGGAACATGGCAAAGCAGGCAACCCTGAAGGGCAGTAGAGAGACAATGGAGGGACAGGAGAGGCCCAGTGCGTGCTCTGGAAGATACATTCAGTAATGGCGTTGAAATTATAGGCAGATCGGTATTCTTAACTGACTTTCACAGCCCTGTGAAAGAAAAGAGCAAGCATGCCCATTTAGAAACTAAGAAACCGAGGATCAGGGAAATTCTGAATCTCAGAAGGATGCTTGCATAAGGACCCACTGATCACATGGTGAAGGCTACAAGCCAGGCTCTCTGGCTCTGGATTTTATCTGCTTCGGCTACATCTTGTTTTTACTTCTCCTTGTCTTCTCTGTTGAACCTGACAAAAATCCCACCAGGAAAGAAGGGGAGGTGCATGTGTTTCCATTTTATAGGGCAAGATGTCAAAGCTCAAAGGGACTTTTCAGTGTCCCGGGAACCAGCAGAGACATTCTGTGTCCTTTTCAGCATGTTGCTACACTTTAAGCAATATGTCTTCTACAATATTCACTTCTACAATATCCATATTATAAATATGTCTATCTTTTTGGTGAGCCAGAGTAAGATAGGTTGTGACCTTTACTATTCTATCAAGAAGACTGAGATCCAAAAGAGCAACATTAAATGAATATATTGAAGAGGAAAGTGTGAACTTTGATAGGCTTGTGAATGACCTTTCCAACCACTGAAGTTGCCCTGCACTGAAATGATCTGCTGATCCAAGGACTATAAGGGGCCTGGCTCAGATACCCATCCATATCTGTTACACATCCGCACAGTACATGTCTTGTCCAAGTCCCACAGCCAGGAAGTCAGGGGACATGAAATGACAGAAATCCCTAACTTAGAATATAGGCCGGGATTCTAATCCACCCAGTCCTTTCAAGAATCAAAGTGAACAAAGACACCTCTCCCACGGCATTAACCATCCTTCCCTGTGACTCTTGAGCAATACGTTTTTTGAATGCACCAATACCGAGACTCTGAAACTAGTTACCTTTGTTACCAGCTGTATCAAAGATAGGCGTTTCTAGAAGTAGTTACCTTACCCTGAGCTAAGCAGATGCAGGCTCAGTGAAGTCTGGCTAACACGACAATCTTTTTGAAGTTGAAAACCAAGAGGTAGCTGTCTTAATTAGAGGGTTTTTTTTTTCTATTGCTGTGAAGAGACACCATGACCATGGCAACTCTTATAAAGAAGACATTTAATTGGGGTGGTTCACTTATACTTCCAGAGGTTCAGTCCATTATCATCATGGCAGGGAGCATGGAAGCATGCAGGCAGACATGATGCTGGCTAGAGAGTCGACTGAGGTACTGGGTGGTATCCTGAGCACAGGAAACCTTAAAGTCCACCCCCATGGTGACACACTTCCTCCAACAAGACCATACCCACTCCAACAAAGCCACACTTCCTAATAGTGCCACTCCCTATTAGGATTATGGAGGCCAATTACATTCAAACTACCACAGTGGCCTAGATATAGTGAAATCATACCCCACCCCCACCCCCAGGCTTCTAAATCCTACATTATGATGTGTGGTATATTAAATAAAAATGGCCTTATAGGCTTATATATTTGAATGCTCGGTCACCAGGGAGTGGAACTCTTTAAAAGGATTAGAAGGATCAGAAAGTATGACTTAGTTAAGAGGAAGTATGTCACTTGGGGTGGGGTTTGAGGTTTCTGGGCCAGGCCCACCAGACTCTCTGTCTCTCTGTCTCTCTCTGTCTCTGTCTCTCTCTCAACAGGTCAGCTATTTCAGGGTCAGGCATGCCACCAGGATAGTAATGTATTAAACCTCTGAAGCTATAAGCAAGCTCCCAATTAAATGCTTTCTTGTATAAGAGGTGACTTGGCCATGGTGTCTCTTCGCAGCAATAGAACAATGATTAAGACAGTCTGCCTCTGGGCTTGATCCCTCAGCCTCGGATAGGTATCAGTTTACATTGGTAGGGAAGGCTTTTCCCCCTGCCATAGTCCATCTGGAACAGCTCTACCTCCTATTTCCCTGCTGACGCGCCTGCCTTTTCTTGACTGACGATCAATTTTCCTACCTGCCATTATCAATTCTGCTCATTAATTCCCCCACCTGTCTCAGCCAAAGCCTCCTGATGCTGAAAGGCATCTCTGAAAAGTTATTTTTTTAGGCAGAATAATTGAAGCTTCATGTACATCTAGAGAGCTGTTCATCTGAGGCACTCAGAGCCATTTCTGCATGTCAGTGAAGGCACACATTTTACAGCAGGGAGGAGGTGCACCCATTATAGGGTAACCAAGGGCAAAGTGAAGAAGAGAAACATGCCATCATGGTGCAGCAGGCAGGACACGCTGAAGAAAACACTTAGCAACTTCATTTCTGTTTCCCTTTTTAAATCTGGGGCTCCAGGAATGCATTGTCAATCTGGCCCACTTTGGTTTTTAACGGAATCACTTACAGCCCTTCCAGACATGACTTCGGAAGTGGTTAATGTGGGATAGATGCTGTAGAAATGAAAGCATTGATAGACAACTTGTGCCTTTTGTGAAGGGCTGAGGTACTGGGGTCAAGATTATGATGAAATCATGTAGGTAGACAAGGTTTTCCCCTGACCAACGGTCTTCACACAGCGTCCGATGCTGCTCTTGTGGCCTGCATTGGGACTACCCTCCTGTCAGGGAGCTCCGAGACTTGTCTTACCTTCTCCAGGCCCTTGTTCAAATGTCACCTTTCCTAGAAGCCGTAAGGAAGCGTGTCAACAGCACTTAGCCCACTTATCCATAATGCAAATTCCCTCCTTTAGAAATAGACTTCCTTCTGTTACTGTGCACCATACTCATAAGACAGTGATCTGCCTGGGAACCTGAATATTTTCTGTTTTCATCGCTGTGTTCCCCGAGACCTGCCACAGTGTCTAGGATATAGCAGTTGCTCAGTTAACATCCACTGAGGGACTAAAGGACTGAATCGCAGTAATTTTGCTTTAATTTGCTACAGCCCTCATCTTATTATGTAGATTGAGGCTTAAGGAGACCAGAAGGCCTGGTCAAATGACTGACAGAAGCAATCCTAGATCGCTCCATGCTGCCTTACTCTGTCCTCCAGGGGACTGGTCTCAGAAATGGCCAGAAGTGCTCATTCCCATTCAAGAAAGAACGTTTAAGTGAGGTGAGCTCTAAGAGCCTGTACCCACACCCCTGCATTAGGCCTCTCTTGGCACCCTGCCTCACCCCCCTTCCGAGGGAGGCACGTTCCCAGGAACCCACTATATTTGTTGACAGCCCACAGGTTTAATCAATCCATTAAGACAGGGCAAACAAAGAAAAGGGAGGAAGAAATAATTGCCAAGTCAACAAACCTAAACAGTTCACGGGACTAAGGTCAACACTGTAATTATGCGGCTCCAGGAAGAAAAGCAGGGGAACTAAGACTTTCCACTTCATTCTCTCTTCCGAAGGGAATCCCCTTCTGCCAGCTGGCTGCAGAGCAGCTCAGGGCCCTGGCAGCTTCCCACTCCTCAACCCGGTCCTCCCTCTGCTGCAGACAGAGGTGGGTCAGTCTCCTCGCTAAGTCATGTCCTCACACTTGGCACTTTCAACACACCCCGTCCCCAACAAACTTCTCAGCTGTTTTCAGAGTCAGACCCGACACTTTTCCTTTCACAAACGCAAACCACAGTCCCAAGGGTTTGGTGATTGGTAACCAGCAACTGTGATTTTCCGGGATGAAAAGGACCGGAGAGGGGCAGACATCCAAAGCCCGAGAGTGTTGGGCATAAGAGGCAGACAGCATCATACAGCAGCAGGAGTGTGGTCTGGGTGGGACAGCATCATACAGCAGCTGCATGAGTTCTGTGTGGGACAGCATCATACAGCAGCTGTGTGTGTTCTGTGTGGGACAGCATCATACAGCAGCAGCAGCAGCAGCAGCAGCAGCAGCAGCAGCAGCAGC
>LOJH01022607.1:7583-19835 GCA_001685095.1 Ellobius talpinus
TGTGTGTGTGTGTGTGTGTGTTTGGTAGAGTTGGTGATCAAACCCAGGGCTTTGCACATGATGGGCAAATACTTGACCACTGACTTCTGTTAGTCTCTAGAAGTCAGTTTCTAATAATACGTCTATTTAACAACTGGCTTGTGAAATCCATGACAGTTAACTAGCTGCCCTCTCAAGCTAGTTGAGCTGGCTCCAGTCTTCAGTATGCCTCCTGTAAGAGCCACAAGCATAAGCAGCCCTCTGAGTGGTCTAAGTAGGGGGGCTGTGCCTGTCCCCATAGCTCTCTGTATCACCTTCCTCCTGGGGCTGAAGTTATCAACTTCTATTTTCTCTCCAGTCTCTGAGTTAATGAAGGTTCAACCAATCTATTTCTTTCTTTTTGTACAGATCTATTTTATTTCTTAAATTATGTGCATATGTATGGGTGGGGTGATATGGGGGGTATATGCATGTCAGTGCAAGTGCCTTCGGAGTCCAGAAGAGGGCACTGGATACTTTGGAGCTGGAACGATAGGTAGTTTTAAGTCACCCACCATGGTTGCTGGGAACCCATCCTTTGTTCTCTGAAAGAGCAGTACAGGCTATTAATCACTGTGCCATCTCTTCAGCCCCACAATCTATTTGACTTTCTGATGGTTACAAAAGTGACACCATTCAGTGGGAAGCACATTTTAAATCTTGAATTTGGATCTTTGCCCAGGCTGGCACTATGTAGTGTGAGCCTCTCTGGTGATGCTGGTAGCAACGGCACCATAGCTCTCCATTAGCCACAAAGCTGTGAGGGGAAGCAGATGACTCTACACAGTGCTGTGCTGCTAAGCTTAGTGGTGGGCAGTAGGTTGGAGTATGTATTCTTGACTCATGACGTTTCGAATTTAGGGCTTATCAGGATGTTACCACATGGTAAATAGAGGAGCAGCTGTATTTTTCTATTTTCCTGGAATCAGGCCTTTTTAGTCAATCCCAGGGGCGTCTTGCAATCAGAGCTTTGGACTGAATACATATGGCTCAGGAGAGTTCATCTTACTTTCAGCTGCCATCAGTCTATGCCTGTCTTTACAGAAAGCATATGTTGCCCAGACTTTCATCTTTCCTCAAACTCCATCCTTTCTTAGCCCAGCCTCCTGCTGCCCATGACGGGTGTTAATTGCCCGCCTCCTGCCACCACCTCCTTGTGATCATCCTGTTTGCACTGAGCAGCACCTGCACATCTAAGTAGTGATTATCCATGTGTTCATGCTTGCTTCACTGCCAGAATGGCCTCCTTAGCCCTCCTTGGCCTCACCCCGCCCTTGGATTCCAGGCCTCACCATCTCCTCTGACAGGGCCTTCACAATCATCTTGCCCATCTTCCTGTTCATGGTTCGGGAAATGACAGCCCTCCACTTCTTTCCCAACTTTTTGCCACTCTTCCCAGAATCCTCTGGGGTAAGAACACCTGAGTCATCTTCTGGAATCTGTGATGACAAAGGAAGAGGTTCAGGGGCCATGGTAAAACTGGCTTCGATGCAAGTTTTGCTACACAAAGAAGTCTTCAGGATGTTGAAGTGGGTGGCAGTGGTAGGCTTGAGAGCCCATCCCCCATTCCCTTTCTCATCAGGCCCAGTCCTGTTCTCAGACGAATTAATTTGATATTAACTTGCTTTCTAATGTGTAATTAATACAAGTAGAATGCTGGGGCCCAGAAACTTGGTGCCGTGGAGAACTGGCCCTTCTGTGTTAAGGAAGCTTTGTCCCAGTGACACTAATTCCCCCTATTTCCCCTCCACCCTGCCACCCCCACTTCCCCTACTCAATATAAGCCAGGAATCTCGGAAACTCACATTATCATCCAGGTTAAATTCCTTCTCGCTCACAACAGGGGAGCTGGGCTTGGATTTGGCAAAATCCTTGAAGCTGCTGGAGCGCTGAAGTGAGAGCTGGAAGAAGCAGAAAAGCTGTCTGTAATCATTGGTGCTAAAATGACCGCCCAAGGGTAGATCTTGTCTCCCTTCTGGGCACATACACCCATGTCAGGGCTGGGCAGGACAACATAAACCCTGAGGTGAAGGGACAAGATGCATTGTTCTTCATTCTATCCCTGGCCACAGAACAAAGGACTTCTGGCCTCAGGCACCCCATACCTCAGTGCAACCCCACTAAACCCTAATTCTCACCAGCACCAGAAGTTTGGTTCAGCACTCTGGCATGGGAGAGTCAATGTACACTTCAATATACATGAAAATGTTGTAAGTGAACCAGGAGGAAGTGCCTCCCCAAAAGCATTTCTTTGGCCTCCATACTTTGGTGTGTGCTGAGCCAGGTTGCTATCACAGTGACAGGGACAAACATATCCAAGTCTATAGCCTGATGAACTCATGTGCCAGGAACAGAAAGACAATCCCCCAGATGCCTGGCATGACACTTTCTAGAAAAACCACAGCAGAGGCTTACAGAAGGTACCTATAGGTTTGGCTCATAAACGATGGGAACTAATTCAGTTCAAAAAAGCCACAATTTTCTCTTGATTCATATCAGCTTTCAACCTTGACCACTGTTGTGAGAAGCTGGCCGGTACCAACCTTTGCCAGAGTTTGGCCTTCCAGGCAGGGGCAATTGTTCATGTTGCTGAGACTATCTTCAGGAAGTGATCTTTAACTGTATCCATGTGTACATGCAGAGCTATGGGCCTGAAAACAGGACCAGACAGGTAATAGGGATAGCTGTAGACATAGAGAGTTGAGGCTAAGCCTGTGTCATGCTAAACAGACAAGATCAGAAGACACACACAGAAACCAGGGTTCACAGATGGCCAGACAGATAGAGCGGGGATAGACTTCAGACACCCAAGATAAGGGCTTGAGGAACCAGTGCTCGAAACCCCCACTAAAGTTGAAGGTTTCACATCCTTCTTCCTAACAAATGGTGGTGTGTCCAGTGACAACCCCCCAGAGCAGGGGGCAATAACCCTTGCCCCTCAAGCACAATTTGTCCTGGCTCCCAGAGACTGCACTGCAGCTGTCTGGTACGTTTTCTGGGTCTTGACCAAAGCTGAATCAGCAACTGGGTTTTGGGGTCATGTATTCCTAGAGGTAGTTGACCAGAAACTAGGTCAGCAGTCAGGCCAAGCAGAAACCAGCTTCATCCGGGGCCACACAGGTGGGTGTCTGGAGCCCCGGTGCGTAAGTTTGCTTTGTGATACCTTAGAGGCCTGGAAAGAGGGGGCTGTGAGTAGGTCTACAGAGAGGGCCATCTGACCATGGGGTGATTTCCATGCTTCCCATGCATCTCCTCCATCCTCTGTCCTTAGCAACACCCCCCAATCTTCTTTCCTCCTTTTCTTGCTTTCCCTCTCTCCTCTCCTTTCCATCTATTTCCTTTTCTTGTATGGTAGGATGCAGCTGCCTGGATAACTTCCCCCTCTTATTGCATGGAAAAGAGGGAACAGAGAGAGGGTGGGTACCAGGCTGGCTTGGGCCCAAGGAGAGTAGGCTAGGTTGCTATTTATAGGCCGATGGGGCCTATTGTGGCATTCCCTCTACAACGGTTTAACCTAGCTTCCAGAGGAGGCCAAGAGTCGCCCTGAAGCCCCAGGGACTGGTGAGGCTGGAAAGCAAGCCAGAGGTCAGAGGTGGGGTGGGAAAGTTGGCTTTGTTAAGGAAGAGTAAGCTCATTGGTGGGCCTTCTCTAATCACACCTCTTTCTCTGGGCCCTTTCCTGTTATTAGTTAGCAGACTGGGAAGCTGGGAGGAGAGGCCTTCAACTCCCAGGTGCCTGTGATGGCCCCTCTGTCTTAGCTTAAGCCCAAAGCAGGGGGAACAACCCAAAAGGGCCATGGAGATAATTCTAGGGCTTGAATCCAGCTGGCCAGTCCTTAGTCCAGATAAACAAACAGTATAGGCACATGTTCTTCAGGTGGTCAGCGGCAAGAGTCAGCTAAGGTGGTCATTTACCAGGCCTTTCTCCATCCCTCAGGGGCAGCTCAAATATCCTGGCTGACTTTTGCTTACCCTGGAATGGCCCAAAGATAAGTTGAAATCCATGAGCTCATTTTTTTTAATTATCTGTCCTCCCATTGGGATGAAGCCAGGCTGGGAGTTGTGCAGGCAAGGAGGAAGTACCATGTACTGGTGGCCTCTTTTTCAAGTCTAAGGAGAGCATGTGGGCATCTTGGAAACAGCTATACTTCAGGCATTGGGCGTTGCTAAGTTCAACTCTGGTATGACTCTGGTATGCATGGCGTCAGATGACTTATTTAACCTTTCAAACCTCAGTTTCTTCTTTTTTGCCACTGACAAGCTGTGTAAGTTACTATTTTCTCTGTGCTGTCGTTTCCTCATTAGTACAATGAACACAAAAGCCTCTACAGCACTGAGCTGTTGTCAAGATGAATCGAGTACCCATCCAGCAACTGGGAACATCTGGCACATCTGTCTCTTCTAGAATGCTGCAGGTTTATGTTTAGCCTTTTGTATGACCCATCTGCAAACTTTTTGTTTGTTTGTTTGTCTTGAGACAGGGTTTCTCTATGTAGCAGTGCCGACTGTCCTGGAACTCACTTTGTAGAGCAGATTGGCCTTGAAAGCACAGAGATCTACTTACCTCTGCCTCCCAAGTGCTGGGGTCAATGGTGTGCACCACCATGCTCAGCCTCATCTGCATCCTCTTAACCTGGACATTTCCCCACCTAACACACTTTCTACTTCTAGCAACTGCCAGAAAGAACTCTTTAGATTTTGGTTTACCTAGAGACAAGATAAATGTCCATCAACTGTAGAATGGGTTAATTCTGTCCGAGTCATGCAAGAGGACAGTAACTAGCAATGCAGCTGTCTTAGCAATACTCTTTATTCTAAAAATGTGAATGAATCTCACCAACACACAGTTGATGGAAGCTGGTCGGCTTCCCCCAAAAGCATGGCACCTAATTCTTCCTCCACAAAGTTCAAATCATGGAGGGACTCATCTACGCTATTGGAAGTCAGGAAAGTGGTTTTGGGGAAGAGGGTATGTGGTGATAGGTAAGATTGTGAGAGAAACTTCTGGAATTTCAGAAATGGTGTATTTCTTGAGCTGAGTGCTGCCTACTTGGGGAAATCCACTTTATGGAAACGCCATATGGGCATCATACTCAGATAAAAAAAGTGGTTTCTACTCCAATTTCCAAGGCAGCACCCCTACAGAAATTCTCCTCTGATCACCCCTCATAGCTTCACACTACCCTAGATGGCTCACCTTCCCTGTATCTCCCCCAAATGGCCCGCTAAGCTACTTCAGTGATCTAGGCCCTAGCCTCTGTGTGTATGTGAAACCATCAAGGAAAGGTTAACCAGTATCCACATGCTCAATAGCCTGCTGGGTTCTTCCCATGCATCAGCCTACTCCAGCATGACCGAGTCCATATTACATCCCCACCTCTCAGCGAAGGAAACGGAGATGCAGAGAATCATTTCTCCAAGCAGAGTCCCGTGACTTATAGTGGAGACACAAGAACAGCGCACTCCTAAACTCAGGTCCTGGGACTTGACACTGGAAGGCTCCATGTGTTTCTGCATCTGTGCCACCCCACAGCCAGGGCAGTCACTCCCACCCACACCAAAATAGAAATGGACCTAGCACAGGGCCGACTCCAGGTGCTGTTCTCCTGGGGCCACCAGGAGAGCAGGTGGGGGCAGTTGTGGAGGAATGGGCTCAGGCAGGAGATGGGATGTTCCTCCACTTAGACCTGGGAAGCGGCTGAATGAGAGTGAGAAGCTAGGAGTCATCCAAGGTGATGTAATGGTGGTTATGCTCATAGCTGTTCTGGGAAGCAAAGCAGAAAAAGCCATGGAAGGTCCTCGTTAGCCATGCCCCTGAGGACAGTGGGGAGACACAAGTTGAGTGTGATTTATCTGAAATGCCTAGGACCAAAAAGGTTCCACATTTCGGATTCTTTTTTTTGAGATAGCACCTTGTGTAGCCCTAACTGGCCTCTAAGCTGCTATGTAGCAGAGGATGAGCAATATTCAAGGGGTAGAGGATGATGCCTTTACCTCTTCAATCAATATTCACTACTGATTACATCTGTGGCTACCATATTCAGTTTATGTGGTGCCGAGGATTGAACCGAGAGCTTCCTGAGTGTTGGATAAGCACTCTAGTGACTGAGCTACATTGTTAGCCCCTCCAGTATTAAAAAAATATAACATTTTCATATATAGAATGAGGTATTTTGGCAGTGGGACATCTAAACATGGATTTCACATATTCCTTATATATATAGTTGAAGGAAATTTTATATAACACTTACAGTGTGCCTGTGTTGTGACTGTGACCTGTTAGATCAGGAGTGCAATGTTCTACTTGTGGCTGACCATCAAAATCTTTCAGAGTTTGGAGCATTTCAGATTTTCATGATAAGCCTGCATAACCTGTAGTGAGACTACAAAGCATGTGTTGTTGGGGTGTCGTTCTAGAAGTGTGACATGGGGAACAGTGTTCCGGTAGTGGGGAAGATATGAGAAGAATGAGACTGGAAGGAGGCAACAGCCTAGCACTTGGACAAGAGCCTAGGTCCATTTCCATTTCCCCTGGAGGGAGACTAGAAAATAGGGGTTCATTGGAGAAGTGCTGTCTTTAGGGGAGACAAGTCCAGAACAAAACCCTCTCTATTTCTTAGTCCTTGACACTGACATTTGATGGAAGATAATAGCAAAGGAAATATAGTGCGAACTTGAAGATTGTGCAGTTGTCCACAGGGCAGCTAAGGGCCAACCCTTCCCATTATGGAGCATCCTCCATCCTTTATTAACCATAACAGGCGCATTGTTCTGAACCTCCTGTCCCAAGGCCTAGCTCCTCCTCTGTTCTCTGGGCTTATCTCTTAGTCCCCAGTTATCTGGGTATCCTCCACAGAGTGCTTTCACAACAATTATTCCAGTGATCCCCACCTCTTGAGATCAGACTTCACCTTTTCTTCCAGAGGTGGAGAACCTGAGGCCCTCCAGAAGCCAATGAACTGTCCAGGGTCCTAAGGCAGAAGGCAGGATTCCAACTCCACTTCCTTGCCCCTCCCCCCAGCCGGTTCTCATTGGCAGAAGGAGATGGGACCTGTGGGAGAAGCTGCCTTTGTCTTTGTTCATTCCCTTCCACCCCAGTTGCCAAAGGGAAGGGACTTGACTTCAGTCATCTGACAATCAAAGATGGAGCTGGCTGTCTCTTGGCCTGGGAAGATGCCACATCTTCTGGAAGTTTGGTGTGCTAAGGGCACTTTTATACTATGGGGTTTGGGTGTGGAGAGGCAAGCTCATCTTGGCTCCTGGAGGCTGGTATAGGCTCTGACAGGAGTAAGGTGCAGTTTGCATGGACTACTCTTCCACAAAGGATGTGAATCGAAGATTTTTCTAGAAGAGGCCTGGAGGAATTCCCAGAGGCCCATCTGCCAAATACAGTATCTGGGTAATTGGAGCCAAGAGAGGAAAGGGATTTCTTGTTCTGTGTGCCTCCGGGCACCTCTGCCTGAGGTAGCCTAGGGTCCCAAGTGTCACAGTGCGAGCCCTTTCTCAGACTCTTTCGTCCAGCTTGATTCTCCTGTGGTTTGGGGCCTACCAGTATCTACACAGCAGTCTCTGTTTCCCTCATGAGCTAGAGAGCAAGGGGAAGTGGCTTGGCCCTGAGGAGTGGCAACCAATGGCAGGCCTTTGGGGCCTAGTTTAGGCGGGGAGGGAGGGCTGGGGGGTTGACAGGGCCCTGTGTGAAGATTCACAAATCTCCCCCTCCCCCACCTATTACCACTGCAGCCTTTGCAAAGCAGCTGAGGTGGCGAAGAGTATAGTCGAAAGTGGCAGCCACCCAGATCCTCAGAGATGGGACAGGATGCACACCCCAGTGCTCTGAACCTGTTTCTCAGCTGTCTCCCTCTGCCTGGGAACTGACGAGTGGCTCCCCCATAGTGTACCTGAGTTGAATCCCAGGGGAAGTGGGTAGGGAACCGTGAGAGTCCTGGGGGCCCCTGACTATGGCCTGAGTGCTTGGATCTAGGCCTGCTTTGGAACATTCCCAGGCTCTCATTGGACATGAAGGCCACACTGGATGGTTGCCTGAGAGAATCCTACCATCAAATTAACTCTATACACACAATCAGAGAAACCTGGGTATAACAGAGTCTTCGAGAATCCTTCAGTCTAGCTCCTGTCACAGGAAGATGAACACCTCAGCCATCCATGACAGCTGCTGCCTTCCTTCCTGGCCTTTGAAATCTCCCTCCCCTGACAGCATTTTCCTCCTCAGCTCTCACACCTACTCACCGTGTGGTCAGCTCCAGTTCACATTTTTCAGACGTTCTCCCTGCCCAGAAAGAACCCATATTACCCTCCCAAATCCCACTGCGTTTTGGTGGGCCCTACTCCGGAGTCTGAAAAGCACCCATTGTCTCATCCCTACTGGCCTGGGGAGCTGTAGTTGGTATACACCTAGTGGGCAGGGGCATGGCTCCTGCCAAAAAGTAGGGAGCCTGGACCACCTTGGCTGGGTAGGCCAGTGGGGCCCTTTGAATAAGATGGCTCCCATGAGGACAACACACTTGAACAGAAGTGACACAGAACCAGGGTAGGGGAGACAGAACCAAGTACACTCTTGGGACTCAACTTGGGCACTGTATTTTGTAATTCTCAAACTGAAGTCTGTGGTTCTAGCCATTAAGTTATTTAACCTTATTATTGTAGGGTTGTAGTCTATAACTTTCGACTTCTAAAACTTCAGTTCATAGCGCTCTATGCCAGAGTTTAAAAAGTGTCTTCCGTACTTTTACTACTCTAGTGACCGTTGAGCCCATCCTTTTGCTTTCTAGGGGAATGGTCCTCGCCTACAAGCTCAATACACAGTCTTGGTTCAACTCCCCCCCAGCAAGATTTTAGGGGGGGATTGGTGGAGAGTGTGGAGGAGGGCAGGAAGGAGTGAGCGCTCAAAAATGCTCCTCACCTTTTTCTTCTGAGTGGGCTCCTTGTCGCTGGCGTTGGAAGGTTTGCGACGCAACATGGTCCTCTACTGGGATGACGCCCCTGCTCTGTTCTCCAAGATGCTGAGATGCAAAGGTCTCTTGCTCAGCCTTGCCAGCACTGGTTGGGTGGCACGGCATAGACTGAGCCTCCGGCTGCCACTCTTACTGCTACAGTGGCAGCTTGTGGGTGCGGGCCATGGACACCCAGCAGCAGCAGGAGCAGCAGCAGCAGCAGCATACAGGAAACCTTGCCACGTGACCTGCTCTTACAGCAATCATGGCCCCTGCTGGCCTCTAGGGAGGAAGGAAGTCCCAGCTTCAGTCTCCAGAGATTCTGATGTAGACAGACCTTGAGTTGAACAGTCAGAGAAAAGCCCCAATTCTGTTGTCTCATGCCATTCAGCAGCAGTTCTTTTTCTCTCTGGATGATTGAGGCTCTGTCCTCACTGACTAAACTTTGGGTATCAGAAGGGGAACAATTTCTCTGCCTGTTGAGCAAATGCCCCCAGTCAAATTGCAAATTCCAAGTTATTATTGCTATCACAATTACCATTATGGTCACCCCTATGACCACTATCTCTATGGCCATCACTACTGCTACCACTACCAGATAGTCACTACCCCTACAACCATGACTTCTACAACCGTCATCCCTCCTGCTATCCTCACTGTTCTGAGCACCCCTTAGCCATGATCAATAAAGCTGCCCTCTCTTCCAACATTTCCACTATTTCTATCATTCTTATTGGTGTCACCCCTGCAAAAATTGCCTTCATGATGCTCTTGGTACCACAACCTTCAATAGCCCTGCATCCACAACTCCTCCAGCCATCATCCCAGCAACAACCCACATTCCCATCATCAGCACACATCTGGCTCTCATTCTAGATGAGGCATGCCTACACTCAGCACCCCTCAGCTGTCACACAAACTCGGATCGCAAGAACAGCTGAGAAACATGTTTTCAGGCAATGCCGTGTCAAGAACAGGTGCCCTGTTCAAAAGGCATTTATCAGATGCCTGTGCACCACAGCCATCTTGTGACGTATGTGCGGCAGACGATAATGATGACAATGATGATGCTGATTGATGTGCTGTGCTTAGGGACCTAACCCATGGCTTGCTTAAATATGTCAGGTAAATGTGCTACCTTTGAGCAATGGCAGGAGATGTTTAAATACTTTCCATGACTCCTGCTTACTACAAAGCAACTGGTATGCATCATATACACTTTACCAAATACAGATAAACAATAAAAAGAAACTTCAAAAGTCTCCATAATCGGCTTCCACACTGTTTAGACAAATATCCTTTACTGTCTTCAGCATCTAGCACCTCTGTTTAAATGTAAGTTTACTTCTTGCAAAAATCATACTGTATAGGAGGCAGATCATTGGTTTGGGGAGACTTGGAGAGGTGGGAGGGACAGATCACTAAGGACACATAGAACTTTTTGGAGGTGATGAATTTGTATGCTATTTTGATTGTGGTAATAGTTTTATGAATGTATGTTAAAGCTTATCAAACTTTATGTTTTAAAAGTTTACAGTTTACTGAAGTTCAATTATACCTCAGTAAAGCTATTTTTAAATGAAAAAAACACATTTCACAAACCGTTCGCATTTGCTTTTCATGTGGAATATATTTATATTTTCTCATGCATAGGGTCTTGCTTTGTCTCCCAGGCTGGCTTATGACTTGTGATCCTCATGCCTCAGCTTCCTGGGTGCACCACCGTGACTAGCTGAAATATTCTGAAACTATGTGATTATGTGTGTGCATGCGTGTGCACATGTGCACACTCAAGAAGCGTGCTTACCTGTGTGTTCACATGTGGAGGTTAGAAGTCAATGCTGAATGTCTTCTTCTATTGCTCTCTACCTTAAGTTTTGAGAAAGGGTCTCTCATTGAACTTGGAGCTCATGGTTTTCAGCTAGACTGGCTGGCTAGTGAACTTCCGGGATCCCCAGGTCTCTGCCTTCTCCATCCAGTGCTGGAGTTACAGATGCATGTCACTTCACCCAGCTTTTATGTGGGTGCTAGGGATCCAAACTCAAGTACAACAACCAATTTCCTCAAAGATCCATCCCCCAGCCAGAATTGCATGTTTTTTTTAAAGGGCTGCTTAGCATTTGGTTATGTGAACCTACAATAATTATCTTGTCTTGGTTGATTAAAAAAAACCACACAAGGACTTATTGAAAGTTCTTAAGGTCAAATTTTGTCACATCTCTAAGTTTATTATTAGGTTAAATGTCCAGAAAGTTTGGGATTGCTGGGGTAAGAGATATGCGTAACTCAAAGACAGATTTTTTTTTCTTAGAATCAAATAATTCTTCTACCTAGAAGAAAACAAGTAAGAAATAACCCCTGGAAGTTGGGCGGTGGTGGCGCACGCCTTTAATTCCAGCACTTGGGAGGCAGAGGGAGGCAGATCTTTGTGAGTTCGAGGCCAGCCTGGTCTACGAGAGCTAGTTCCAGGNCCAAAGCTACAGAGAAACCCTGTCTCAAAAAACCAAAAAATAAAATAAAAAATTAAAAAAAGAAATAATCCCTCAAAGTAATGCAAAACTGAATATTCCTCTTCAGTGAGGAGGAGTCTTTGTTACCTGATTCATGCCCTGCCTTCAACTTCTAGTTCCTAACCTCATGGGCCCTCGTAAAGACTTGAAGGACACACCTTTGCAAGTCTTTCGAGTCTGTGGAACCTGTAAAACCCTCAGCTGGCCTGTGCCAGCTCCTAAGATGTTCTTGTGACTTCCTCCCTGGACCCTATGGCCTTCAGCTCATTCATCTGTGAACTAAGAAGGACAAAGTCCATCTCTCTCCAGATAAAACCGTGTTTCCTCTGGCGCTAGTCCAGCCCAACTGCTAAGCTGACTCATGAAAAGATTCTGCGTCTCCATTCCTTTTCTTTATTGGCTTGTGTTTTTTTCAGTCTGAACGTCTTTCCCTGGCTGCCTAGGGGCACCAAGTGTTAACTGGCTCAGGCTTTGCAGTGTGTTTAGGTTCCTGAAAGCTAGGAAGGGGACAGACATATCCAGTCTCTTGGGGTTCAGTGTGATCCCAGACGGGAGGCCATTCTGTCCAGGGTCTGGAATAGGGAGGGACTGAGACTGCTTTGTCCAGGGACACCTGAAGCTTACAAGACCAGGAGCCTCGAAGCTGGGAACAGCTCACTGAACCTTCTGGGCCTATGCAGCGTCCGTGGCCGGTGCTCAGGATGTGCCCACTTCCTGTTTGCCCAGCCCCAGCAACGAGCAGAGCTCACACACTAACCGCAGAACCTTCAAAGG
>LOJH01022608.1:5043-18339 GCA_001685095.1 Ellobius talpinus
GAAAGAAAGAAAGAAAGAAAGCGGGGGGTAGGAAGATCTGAAGGAAGAAACAACTATAGTTCAGAGAGAAAAAAATTAAAAACAGAGCAGTATCAGAACTGAGAAAGGACAGATATATAAGCCAAGAAATTTTAGTTTAAATGGAATGTTAAATATCCACCCAACACGAGAAACGATCATCTTTTAAGTTTAAATGTTACTTTTGAAAATAAAAAATATCACACACAGAAATTAACTAATATCAAAGACTGTACAACTCAGTGACTTCTATACAGTTACAGCCATTCAGAATGGAAACCATGGATCTTTGCATTGGAGAAGCAATTTTGTGGAGTGTTTTTATTTCTAATAGTCTACATCTTTATTAGAACCTCCATGTAATATAGATAGATTCCCATATAACTTGTGGGGATCTTATAATATTTATTTTTTATTTATTTATTTTTATTATAATTATTATTTATTTAATATTTATTAAAAACTTATAATATTTAAGAAATACTGCATTCTAGTCCATAAAATACTGATAGAAGAGAAGATAAAGCTAGGGAGACATTACAGACAGTAAAGCCACATAAGGGTGATTCCAGAACCCAAGTAAACACTGGGCATGACAGCACACTGTAATCCCAGAGCTGGGAAGCAGACACAGACAGACTGCTGGGGCTCACTGGCCAGCCAGTTTAACCATCAAGTCCCGGGTTCCAAGAGACACTGTTCTCAAAAACAACATCAATAATTCTTGAAGAATCACAGTTGAGGTTTATCTCTGATTTGTACGTGCACATATTTGTGCACCTACACATGTACATGTACCCCTTAACAAACCAACACACACATGTACACAAAACTAAAGCTAGATGACCAGCCTTGCACATCCGTAAAACTCAGTGCACACAGAGAACAGAAAAGAGTTCTAAACCTACTCACAGTCAGTTTAAGTATATGGTGGGGGGAGGGGACATACAAAACCAAACTGTGAATTAAAATCACATTTTTCTTTCATTCAGAAAAAAATACAGTTCTTTGAGGAAACATCAAACATAACTTTAAAAAAAAAGATTAAAGGCATATGAGAAAGTGACACTGGCAAGGGACCGCATGAACTCGCCAAAGTAGAATGTAAAACTATGTTTAAATTTTTGGAGTTAAAAGCAAAAACCAACAACAGGGATAATTGGTATTTCCGGTGCTTGAGGACTTACTTCAGTGGGGCATATGATTTCATTTTGGGTTCTCTCGCTTCTAATGAAAATGTTTCTATTTCTGTAGAGACCTTCATTCCTGGAGAAAAGAGCTAATTAAACTAGGGTCAGGTCAACTGATTTTGATTTTTATCTTATCTTTCAGTTTTTATGTTTTTACATAGGACATTATGAGAGCCTTTGGAAAAAATGGCAGAGAAAAGCAAAATCCTTCAGGTCTGCTTTGTGTGACATGCATTCCAAATACTGTGTTCAGAAATTCTGAATCCCTTTGAGAGTGTTTCTTTACTATTAAATGAAGAACTTAGAGTGGCTTGCCATTTAAATCAGCATTTTTTTCCCTCAGGAACCCCACCATTTAAGCAAAGTAAGATTTCAAAATTCCTTGGGAGAAATGGGTTAGTTTGGGGCTGGGAAGATGGTATAAAAAGTGCTTGAGTTACAAGTCAGAGGAGCACCTGAGATCCATTCCCAAAACCCATGACAAATAATCTGGGTGTGATGGCAGACTCTTGTAAAACTAGGGCTAGAGACCTGAGACAGGAGGCTCTCCAAGTCTCCCTAACCAGCCAGAGTAACGCATGTGGCAGCCTCCAAGACATAAAGAGAGATCCTGCCCCAAAACACGAAGATGGAGAGTTCCTGAGGCATGACAGTTCAAGTTGTCCTATGGCAAATATATTACCATGAATACCTGTACATGCCTGTACACTAAAACACACAAACATGATCATGCACACATGGGCACTAGTAACACACAGACACACTAATATGCACATAGGTGTACTAGCACACATATGAACTGGCATGCACACAAGTGTGATAACATACATATGTGTTCATGAGGTGCCTTACTTTCAGTTTTTTGGTTTTGTTTTTTTAAATTAAAATTTTATACTCAAACCTAACATTAAAGTCCAGAGTGATCTCATCTCACTTGTTAATACCCAAAACATAAGTGTGTGCATGCCATCATATAGCTTTAGTACGATTACTTTAAAGTTGCATAAAATCTATAGCAGTAACAAAATATACAGAAAAATTATTATTGTTATGCCACAGAAATGCACACAAAATATGTAAAAAGCAGCTCAGAAGCATGATTTAGTTCCCAAGAATTAGATTAATTATTTTAAGTATAGCTAGTCATATTGATTCCTTTTTTAAAAATCACTAAGTGTGCATGTGCTCACATGTACGCATGTGTGTGGGCACACGTGCACAAGTGTGTATTAAATAAACAGGTGATAGTAATAGTCATGTCACACTTTCCCCCTTTCCTTCCAAATATCAGTGATGAGTAATTGCCCTTCAAAATAAGAAAAGTCATTGCTATCCTGTACTCTTAGATTAAATCAATGTAACATTTAGGAATTTGCCATTTTTTAAAAAAAATACTTTCCATATAAATTTGTTTCAGTTGGACCTTGAGGCATAAAATACTTTCCCAACTGTATGATAATATGCCCAGAGAAAGAAAGGACAAAGATAACATGATAAAAGAAAAAAAGTCTATTGAAAAATTCTCAAAAATGAGAGAGCAAAAGAAAGGGAAGAACGCAACTATTTACAGTAGTTCCCATTTACCCCTAGATTCTTCCTTTCATTTTCTTCCTAAGGCTTGATAAAGTTCAAATCCTTTCAGTAGGCTGTTTGTCTAAACGACACAACCCTAGAAGAAGCCTTTGTGCACAGAAACTGAGATAAGAGTGTTTATTTAATTTGCCTCTTGAAGTGCATGCTTATCTTTCATTAAATGAAATTTGTTTTGAATCTTTTCCTTTATTAAAGAGGAAAGGTCAAAAACCTCTCCAAATCCATGCAGTGAATTAAATTCTGACACATCTTTGACAAAATTGACTCTAGAATTCCTCCAACAAAGCTACACACTTCATTGTGTATGTTACAAGACAATAACAAAAAGATAGAACCTCTGAAAACGGAGATTATGGTTCATTTCCATACATAAATGGTTTGTTTGAGTTTTTGATGAAATTTTCACAAGGCATTTCTGCCTGTTGGCAGTTTCTGAATTTATTTTTTAATTTAATGTTTGCAAATTACTTATTCATTGTCTGCTAATGGCAGAAAATTAGTCCCCTTCTAGGAAAACAATGACCCACCGTTGACTCTAGAACAAGTTGACTGTCAATGGCCTCCCCTGATGTGAGTCTGTCACATGGCAGCCTCCTTAGTTGGGAACAACTGTTGTCTGATTTAAAAACTTAATTCTAATGGCCCTGAGCAGTTTGATCTATTCTCCATTTGTATTTCCTGTGGCCAAATGGGTTTCTGTTCACACTTGGAATATGTTTTCCTGTTTCTCTTGAGCTCCTAGGGGAAAGAAAGGAAGGAAGGAATGGTCTTGGACTTTACAGAATTACTTTTGCTTTATAGTTTGGCATGGTAGCCATCAACGAGAGGCTAGCTTTCTCTGGTCATGTCTTACTAATTGGTTTGTCTTTGTGTGAATTGTTTCCTACGTGTAGCATTTGGGGCTCTTTGAAAGAGAGACGCAATCACATGCAAGTGGTTGTGAATCCAATATTCATTCAATCCATCTGTCTAGAAAGGGAAGTTTGAAAGAATATCCCTGAAAGAATAGTACTGTGGGAAATCCTGCATTTATAAAGAGAAATCCTCTCCTGCCCAGGTTTACAGTACATGGAACAATGGGGTAATAAAAAGTCATTGTAAAATTTAAGAACTGTCTTAGAATACTTATGTAGTGATAAACTGTCAGGGGCCTTAGGCTGCTGTGGTGGGGATGTGGGCTGGGGGGCCAGATTAAAGGAAAACTGACTACAGGCAGGAGCTAGGAGGGTGGTGGCCTGTGTATTTCTTAAAGTGACACAAGTGTCACCAGGGCATGATGATTTCATTCAGATGATCAGGAGTGTTTTTGGTCAAAGGCCCTAAGGGAAAAAAAAGCATCTGCTGCCTTCTTATAAGGAACTGTGAGGCTATCTATGTGAGGAGACTTGAAGGAAATGATAGTGTCATTCTAAGGCACAAGCAACTATGGTTTTTTTTGAGAATTTGTAACTGATTTATATTTGTGAGTGTTTTGTGTGTGTGTGAGAGAGAGAGANNNNAGAGACAGAGAGACAGAGAGAGACAGAGAGACAGAGAGAGACAGAGAGAGAGAACCCAGGCTCATGGGTCTGGAGGTGAGAGCACAACCATCAGGAGTTGACCTCAGGTCATCAGGAGCTGCTCCTCCTGACCACCCCCTCTTGACTCATCTTGCCAGCTCAGTAGATAGTTGTTAAAGAAAGAAACTCTGACCTGAAAATAAAAGGAAATTCCAGATGCCTAGCAGGAGAGGCCCTGGGCCCTATTACTGGGTAGAAGAACACACCTGCTAGTTTGGCAGTCATATGATCTGAACTATCTTGTCTTAACAAGTCATCCACCCCAGTTCCTTCCAAAACTCCCTGGAAGCTTGGTGCTTTCTCTTAGATGGCTAAGCTCAGTCATATTACAATGTATAACCATATCATTTCACTATCAAGCATTACTGGTTTTATCTTTCTTGGGAAAATAGCAGACAGCCTAACACAACCAAGAACCTCTACTGTATTTCTTGAATTTGCAAAACTCAGTTTATCTGTATTACTTCCAATGTTTCTAGGGCTTTACTTTATGAAAAAAAAATCCGCAGGAAACAATATACTGCAATGTAATTATGATTTGAATTAGCACGGTCTGAATATGTAGTGCTAGCCACAGACTCATATTTTGAATGCATATTTATCAGTTGTGGCACACCTTTAAGAGAATCTGAAGTTAAGGAGGGGCTTCCCAGCATGTAAAAGTAGGTGTCAAGAGGTAGGTTTTTCAGAGGTTCTGCCTAACTCCCACTTCCTAACATTCTTGTCTACTGTTATATGAACAGACTCTACTCTGTACTCCAGCAGGTATGACTTCCCTGCCAGAGAGACATTGCTGTGGGAGCAYATTCTGTTCCTTCAGCCAATAGCCTTTAAGATACCAGCCCACTTGGGCATGGTCTCTTATACTATAAAAAAGCAGCAGTAACCCTGTACCTGCTCTTTTGCTTCTGGCTCCAGCTTACAGCTGCTACACTCTATTCCTGTTCTCTCAGAGGACTGTTGTCTAAGACAGTGATCTGAAAGTTTTCCCCTTAAAGAAATAACCCCTTTATTATCTATAATTCTGAATTGGTGTGGGATTGTTTGTTTGTGACTTATGCCTTCAGGATATAATGCCTCCCAAACCAAGACCAAACAAATCTTTATTTTTCTATAGTTATTTTTAGTTACATATTTTATGTGCAGTGACAGACAAGTAATGCAAAATCTTAGTGAAAGCAATAGGGCGCTTACAGCTACCCTGACCATGTTCTTAAGGTTGTTAGAATGGGTTTGGCTGGAAAGGGTTGAAAAAGCTTGCATACTAGAGAAGCCCTCGTTGTCTACAGAGCTTAATGTGTTAATCTGCTCTGAGTTCAGAGCACTAGGCTGGTGATAAAAATGCTGACATTGTAGTGCAGGCATCTGGGTATCAGACAGAGGAGAGGTCTCTGTAAGGAATGGGACTAGAGGTCACTAGTGTTATATTCTTGCAGAGAATCTGGCTAGGTTTTCCACCTACCCTGATTGTTCGAGTAAGCCTGGTTGGAGTCAAATGGAATGGAATAGATTTCTACCAGTCATTATGATGTTTTTTAAGTCAAAATTTTTATTGTTTTAAATTAAGATATTGTTACATCATTTCATCTCTCCCTTTCTTCCTTCTAATCCAGGCATATGCTCCCTCTCAAAATCATGGCCTCCTTTCTCTGTTATTGTTACACACACACACACACACACACACAATCTTCTCAAACTAATAGTGTTACTTGTATGTATGTGATCATGTGATTTCCTAATTGATCATTTGTTTTGGAGAATGAATTAGGGGCTCATTCCTGGGGAAGATTACTTTCCCTGTTCTCAGTATCCCTTAGTTCCAATAGTTCTCTGTTTATTGGTAGGACTCTGTGGGACTTCCTCCTTCTATTTCATGTCTGCTGGGGTTGTATTTCTTCAGGTCCTCTTTTGATAGCTATGTTGTTGAGAAATCATCGTGAAGCTTCCCTAACACATCGAGAAGATGCCATCTCACAGAAGATTTCCAGGTCCCCTGGCTCTTACACTCCTTGTGCCTTATTTTTTAGTTCATTTAATTGTTATGGTTTTGTTTTCAACAGCTCCAATGAAACGCACTCCTATGCATATAATCAAAAACAACAACAATAAAATTGCAGCTGTCTTGTTAAAAAGAAGAATGGGCTAAATGTCAATCACTGCTAATGTATAAAGAAAAATGAGCATCATATTGCAATTGACGTAGCTACCTTGATAACTGGCTATCTTGAGATATGATGCAATTTTGGCTTTATACACACTTTTTAAACAGCAACGGATGACCATGGTTTGGGTTTTTGCTGCTGATAGGACTTCTTTGTATGAGCTAGTGAGTAGGGTACAAAAAGTATTGGTACAAAATTCTTAAAGCAAACTTTTTGGTCACTTGCTTAGTAGAATTCATCTTCCTAATGCTAAATGCAACAATAATGTATTCCGTCTAAAGTATGTTAAGCACGAATACATCTAGAGGAAATTTAGGTCAGTCCAGGGCCTTTGTCCTCTCCTTTTGGCTCCTGGCCCTAACTGTTTTGATGTCCTGCTGATCTGAGGGTAACAGCTCTCACCGTAAGTCCTTTCCCTCCTTAGCCAGCATTAATTGGCAAGATTAGAAAGTGCACTTTCAATGAAGTTTTCCAGGAAGTTTTAATTTGGACCACATGAACTCATTTGAAAGATATGCAGCTTAACCCTTGGTTTGCCAAACATATTAGTTATAGTCATTTGCCACCGAAGAGCGCTGAATCTTTTCTAGTTCATTTTAAATGTTTATTACTTTATATTTAGCACCTCTAAATTATTTAGTTAAAATGTAAATTTAAATGTTACAGAGAATTCCGTTTAGCAAACACGTATATGTCAAAGAAACATCATAAAATGTACACTAATATGGGCATGCATTCTTCTACTAAAATGAGATGCTTTAAATTTTTGTCAAAAATTTATATTACACAATCCCTCATGCTGATGTCAATAGAATACATTCTTAAAAATATAACTGTATTAGAAATTTATATTACTGGGGTTGGATAGATGGCTCAGCAGTCAAGAGTACTGGCTGCTCTTTCAGAAGACTCAGGTTCAATTTCCAGGACCCACATGGCAGTTCACAATTGTCCATAACTCCAGTTTTAGTGATTCTGACACTCTCACACCAATGCAAATAAAATTCAATAAATAATTTGAAGAAAAAAATCATATTACCTTTTTTCCTCATAAATGCATAACTTACTTATCAATTTTGACATTGAAAATATTCTCATAGGTCATCACTAACCTGATAGTTCATTTTCTGAGATAGAAATTAAGAGGTCAATTTTACCAGTGCATAACATCCAATGTTATTCTTTCTCGGATTCATCTTATTATTTGCCTAGTTATTCAAAAATATATTGTCCTGTATTTTTGTGTATAAGCAGAAAAATAGAAATTACAAATATGTTCATTCTTCGGTGTACACTAAATTGTGAATAATAGTGAGATGGTGTATGCCTGTAAACACGGCACTCCTGAGAACAGCCTGAATGCGTGAAGACACCGTGTCTCAGAGCAAGATGAAAGGGGAGAGGAGAAAATGAAGAGAAAGGAGGGAAGAGAAGAAAGGGGAGATAAGGGGATGAGAGAAGACGAAAAGAAAAGGAGACTCATACCCTGTATAATCTAAAAAAAATAGTATCTAGGGAACATAGTGATAAAAATGAAGGAGAATAAAATTTCACATTTGATTACCATTTATATGATTTAGTGATTTTTCTTTGATGAAAAACTTTGTATTGTTATGTATCATGTGTTCAAAATTTATGTGTTCACTGTGAGATCTTCTATAAACCCATATGTTTCTTTAATCATCTATTTTATTTTTAAAATTTTACTTATTTTTGCAGTTGAAATTATTAGTGAGTTATATGGACTGAAGCTAAAATAACAATGTTTCCAAATGGCAAAAAAGTTTATAGATTAAGAAAACACAGTAGAATTTCATTTTAATTTAAAGTGTCCTAGATCAATGTAGCAATTATAAGTCTGTATAAGACTTATTGTCTATTAAATGCCTTTTTCAACTATGAGAAAAATTAAGGAAATAATCAGATTGATAAAATATCAATTCTTCCATCAGCACAAAATTGCTGTAAATTAAAACTGAGTCCCATGATTTTCTTCAGAGTGAAGAAAAGGAGCCAAGAAGTCATGGAACAGTTGTGTTTATCAACAGAAACAAGTCAAGGTTTTCTTTTACATGTATCTGTTAAGAAATGTTGAAATGAAAGTCCATTTCTACATGGAATTAATAACAGAAGAATGCAGCAAAAATTGTATGTACACTAACTAATTGCCTTCCTGACAGATTTGAATTCTAGTTACTGAATGTCAACACCTTAATCTTTAGGTGTGAAGTAAAGGACTGCAAGAAATCTTATTTTATGAGTACTCATTATGTAGGCTCTAGATAGATCTGATTTTAATGACTGCAGTCCTCACACACCTTGGATTCCTTTGGAAGGTTAGCTCTCAACAAGACAAATGAAGTAAGAGATCTCAGTGGTCTGAGAGACCAGAGTGAATCATGATAATCTGAGTGATGGCAGGAATTCCTTATCCAAACTTTTTCTTGCCCTGTATTTTTATTAATATTAGCCAGTATTTCATCATTATAAACTATGCTCATTCTTCATCTATAAAAACATTCAAATATCAGAGACTCAGGTAGGAGATAATTTAATTGTGCATTGCTTTGATTAGATTTTATTTCCTCCAAATGGCATATCACTCAGAAGACTGTGGGATTTATACTGGAGAAAATAAATATTTTCGTTGGCTGTCTGGCAGAAACACATCATTGATAATTAAAAGATTTCTCAAAGCAGCATGATTCTGTCTTCAGTTAGAGGACAATGGCCAGGGCTCAGGCCCCAGAAGAAAGAGTTGTTTAAAAACATAGTATTCCTGATTTTTCCCTCACATCCAAGAATTAGAAGGAGGAAAAGGATCAAAGGAAGAAAAAAAGAAAGATGAGGAGGGACAGAGGCAAGAGTGAAGAGGGGATGTGGAAGGACAGGGATAGAGAAAGACAAGATAGAGGAAGAGGATAGCAAGGAGAAAGAAGAGTGAAAGAAGAAAATGTTCAAGAATATTTGAAACAAATTTCAGAGAAAATATAGATGTCATTTTTTGCTGTCAGTCACACATACATGCTGATGTGTCTGCCAGCATCCTGTGGAAATCATAGGGGGAGTACTTGACAAATCAGGAATAAAGCCAGCACTGGGACTGTGTGCTCAGGTTCACTTCACATGATATAGTCATCTAAACATCAGGGGTTAAATTTGGTAAATAGGTCACTGGGGATCTGCACAAATCCCATTAGCTGGTAATAGGATTTGTGCGCATAAATTTTCTTGTCTTGAAAATTTAGATTTTTGGTGTTTAATTTTCCATATGACCTGCATACTCATTAGTGTAAATTCGAAGGGGTTTCTCTGGGAATTTTTTCCAAAATTTTCCCTTCCTTTTGTTTGCTCTATTCTAAGAAGACATTTTCAAAGGTTAATCCTTGAAAAATTCTTTAGTATCTGAAAACATCTGAGTGGGGATTATACTGAAGAGAAATTCTTGAAATACAGCCATTCAGTCATGGTCTTGGACTTTTTAAACTGCTTCTTGGAACAAACTAAGAGAAAAAAATATTTCCAAGCATTTACTACACTCTGAATAGTATGAGAATGAGCAATATGTATAATTAATTTATACACAAGATTCATTTGTTTGCACAATCAAGCTAACATAAATTTTGTTTATACTTAGTGAGTAGTACCCAAGATATAAATTTATCATATGGATTTTCATTGAAAAACTAAGTTTGCTTTTGGGTATAAGAACCAGATTAAAGCTATGAACATTTCAAGATATGATGGTCAAGTATAATAGCATCAGCTTCCAGCTCAGTCCTATGTAATTATGGAACAAATTCATGATATTGAATCACAATCAAGAGAAGTGCAGATGACAGGCTTCTGTGAGTGCTGTGGCTCATAATTTTAGTAAATGTTTAGTAGTTACCCTGCTAGTTACAGGACAGATTAAACATCTTTAACCCAGCCTCAATTATATAATGTCAAGAGGAGATTGGCAATTCATGTATTGAGTCTCTGTTTTCCTTAGCTGTGGTGATTATATATTTAAATAACCTTAACTCAAATATTTTTGTCTTGATTTCATGCACTCAACACACTTCTTATTAGTTTGAGTATTTCCATTCTTTATGACCAAAAATAATATGCAATTTTTTCAATACACATGTCCAAACCCAAAGTCACAAAGCAGGCATGCCAGAACAAGAACAGCATTGGGGTCATGAATGCATAATGTGACAGCCAGCTGGCTCTCCCATTGGAGAAGAATGACCATGAGGAGGAAGTCTCTGATTCAAGGGCAGGAAGTGGAATAAGTTATCAGCTGTGAGAATATTGGGTGTTAGAGCCCTTGGGCCAATCTTCAATTGCCAGTGGTGTGAAGAATCTTAAGTCAACTGAAATAATATACAGGATGATGATGGGGAATCTTTACTCTCCACCTGACAATATTTAGAATGACCATGGAATCATACCTCTTTCTGTACCTATGAGGGTATTTCCATAAATATTTCACCCAGGAAGGAAAATCTACCTGGAATCTGGATGGTACCACCCCACAGGTTGGGGTGCAGACCTGAATAAAAAGGAGAAAGAGAGCTGAATAGCAGTATTCATCTTGCCCTGCTTCCTGAATCCGTACAACATGTGACCAAACACCTCCAAGCTGCTGCCACCTGGATTCTTTTGTGCCTAAAGAAAGCTTTTCCTCTCTAAATTGCTTTTGCCAGGGATTTGGTCATAAAACTGAGAAGAATAATAAGGGATTAAACTCATAAAAGCTGAAGAGGACATGGACCTTCCTTTTGTGTTACTCTCCTTGAAAAGTAAAATCAGGGTGTCTGAGACCCAAGAGAAAGAGTCCTGCTCAATAAGCCCTGGCCCCCCACCCCCAGCACTCCCAACAACCAGGCAGTAGCACCCTCTCCCTCTAACTATCCCCTGCCTCCACACCAGTGACCACAAGCCCCACTGGCCCCACCAGCCCCAAATACACCTGGAAAGACAGCATCAGTGACCACTGGAGCCACAGGCCCCAACTGCACCTGGAGGAAGAATAACTACCTGAACTACAGGCCTCCCCAGTACTGATGGGAGAAAGAGGGATCCCCAGAGGCTCAGACTCCAACTTTACCAATTATAGGAAGAAATTGGTAGGCAGCAGTGTAAAAATACATTCAACAGCACAAAGAGATATGGCAGCACCAGAAATTAGTGACCCTACGTCATCAAGACCTGAACAGTCCAGCACAGAGGAGGGAAAAGGAAATTACCTTAAAATCAACTTTATGAAGGTGATAGAGACCCTTAAAGAAGAAATGAAAAATTACCTTGAAGAAATGGAGGGAAGGACAAAGAATTAGAAAAAAATCAATAAATTCCTTAAAGTTAAGAAAACTAAGAAAAAAAAAACCAAACAGGTGAAGCAAACAGTTCTAACAGTTCAAGACTTGAAAATTAAAATAGAGAAAATAAAGAAAACACAAACAGAGGGAATTCTGGAAATGGAAAATCTGAGTAAACAAACAGGAACTATAGATGCAAGCATAACCAACAGAATATGGGAGATGGATGAGAGAATCTCAGAAGTTGAAGTTACAGCAGTGGAAATAGATTCATTAGTCAAATAAAATATGAAATTCAACAAATTCTTAACACAAAACAGGAAATATGGGATACCATAAAAAGACCAAACCTAAGAATAATAGGGATAGAAGAAGGAAAATAACTCCAGTTCAAAGACACAGAAAATATATTCAAAAAAATTGTAGAAGAAAACTTTCCCAAATGAAAAAAAGGATGTCTATGAAGGTATAAGAAGCTTACAGAACACCAAATTGATTGGATGAAATAAAGTCCTCCCATCATATAGTAATCAAAACACTAAACATACAGAATAAAGAATATTAGAACATTAAGAGATACAAAGGAAAAAGGCCAAGTAACATATAAAGGTAAACCTATCAAAATTACATCCAACCTCTCAGTGGAAACTCTGAAAGCCAGAAGGTCCTGGGCAGATGTACTACAGACACCAAGAGATTATGGATGTCATCCAAGACTACTATACTCAGAAAAGACTTCAGTCACCATAGATGGAGAAAATATTTCATGTCCAAACCATTTAAACAATACCCATCCACAAGCCCAGCCTTACAGAAGGTACTAGCAAGAAAGTTAGCTGCAGCGACAAAAACACAGGCAACAGATAATCTCACTCCAGCAAAT
This sequence comes from Ellobius talpinus, assembly GCA_001685095.1. Lineage (NCBI taxonomy): Eukaryota > Metazoa > Chordata > Mammalia > Rodentia > Cricetidae > Ellobius > Ellobius talpinus. Next base: position 17,758 of record LOJH01022608.1, read on the forward strand.
TCCAAGAATGGATTTGCTTCATACAAACACTGCTACCGACAAATAACAGAAATTAATAATCCCTGGTCATTACTACCTCTTAATATCAATGGACTCAATTCAGCTGTAAAAAGACACAGGCTAACACAATGAATATGAAAAACAGCATCACTACTACTGCCGCATACAAGAAACACACCTCAAACTCAAAGACAGACATACCTCAGAGTAAAGGGTTGGGAAAAGATTTTCCAATTAAATGGGCATAAGGAACAAACAGATATAGCTATCCTCATACCTAACAAAATAGACTTCAAACTAAAAGCAACCAAAAGAGATGGAGAAGGTTATTCCATATTCATCAAAGGAAAAATCCATGAAGATGAAGTCTCAATTCTGAACATCTATGCTCAAAATACAAGGGTACCCACATTTATAAAAGAAACATTACTGAAGCTTAAGTCACATATCAAATGCCACATACTAATAGCAGGAATCTTCAACTCCCCACTTTTACCACTGCACAGGTCTGCCAGACAGAAATGTAACAGAAATAAGAGAACTAACAGATGTCATGACTCAAATGGACTTAACAGACATCTA
>LOJH01022609.1:5297-18028 GCA_001685095.1 Ellobius talpinus
TTATTTATTTATTTATTTATTTATTTATTTATTTATTTATTTATTTATTTAGCAAGAGTTTGAGTGACCCCAAATAACCACATCACTCAAAAGTCCCCAGGATGATGGCTTCCTACTGTTGCATGGATGGTGTCCCTGCTTCAGTACGTCTCCCTCCTCACACACTAATACTGTAGCATCTCCCTGGATCACATGCAGCGAGGGCAGAACCACAGCTGGGAGAAAGGCACGGGAAGGAGGAAGCAAGGGAGGGCAGGATGGAGAGAGGTAGGGGCTGAATCTCAGATAAGGGTCTAAGGATCCTTCTATAAAGGAACATCAGCAGCCACTCTGACCGACAGTGGCTGTGTACGCTTAAGGGATGGAAGCCCCCAGAGCCCACCCATGATGCTATAATGCAACTCTTTTCTTGGTTCTTGTTCTGCATGTTAGGAACATCCTTGTGCCACAGACTTAATCTAGCCGCATTTGTGTGGCCTAGGATGCTTACAGAAGACTCTGCCAAGTCCTTGTCTTCTGAGCGTTCCATGATATGCCACCAGTCCTAGAAATAAACACAAACATGGACAACTGTGTCTTCGGCTCTGCAGTTCCTTTTAGCAATCCAGAGTTCAGGGCTGTGTGCCTCAGGACAGCAGGCAAGCTGTGGGGTCACCTAAGCCCTTCTTGAGAGCCCTTGATTTTTAAATGTTGGCATTTTTGTGACCTGAACCTCTGATGGTATTGTATTCAGTGAAAATATGAGTGTTCTTTGCTATAACCCAAACCTGAGAGGATGCATTCATTCATTAGAAGAATCACACGTGTTCAGTCGTGTCTCCATGCCTTGAAGTATTCAGCCTCACAACCTGACTGTGAAGAGAGGCTCACCCATCCCAGCTCCATTCTTCAACATGCAATGATGCCTCCTCTTCATCCTTCATTCTAGGCCCCTGTGCTGCTGGTGTTGTGGGGATCAAGATGCCTCGTTATTGCCTATTTGGAGATACGGTCAACACCGCCTCTAGGATGGAATCCACTGGCCTCCGTAAGAAGGGGGGTTGCTGCTTTTCTTAGAGAACAGAGATTCTCTCTTCCAGCAAATGCACTTGTAGAATTCACTACATCGTGGTAAGGTGCAAAGTGTCAGCGAAAGGCAGATGGACCCTCCCATGGGCTAGACTTGATTGAGCCTGTGTTAGCAGACTCGCCATGTTTGATTTTGTATTTACCCTGATTATTTTAGCCTTTTTTTCCCTTCAGCCTTAGACTGTTTTTGTATTTTTGGACCATGTGCAATGAATTCAGGCATGTTCTAGCTAGACTAGCCGTGAACTTCAGCATAGAACTGTGTAAACCATGTGGTCTCCAATAGGAAAGACATGAACAAGACCCACCCTAATTTGGCTCGACCAATGGGAATGCTATGGACCAGACTCACCCTGGCTCGGCTTCACATTTCCTATGTATTTAATTTCTCTAGGAACTGATTTGTTCTAGGAATTTGTTAGTGCACAAGGTTTCAGGTTCCTCTTCACATTGGATCAGCCCTTGATATTTTTCTAAGGCGTGTGTCTGGCAGAATTGAGGAACCCTGCCCGACATGCACTAGATGCTCTCTCAGTATTAATGATAGTGATAAACATGCACTAGATGCTCTATCTATATTAATAATTAATAAGAGTAAAAAATATATAGTAGAGGGAAGAAAAGCAGTGGCCAGTGATGTCTAAAAGCTGATGAAAACAGGACCCAGGACAGGATTTTGGTGGTTAAACTGGCAATGTGTTCTTAGCGTGTACCACAAAATCAAATCATCAAGAAAAGAACAAGGTGGGAGTCAAACAGACTTAGACTAAAATACAAACCATCATCTGCATATGCCGGGGGGAGTTACTCCGTCTCTCAAGGCCTCAGGAAGATGAGCACAAAGGATGAAATGAATCCCTTGTTAGGAGGGTTTCTGGACAGGACTCAGATGATGCTGCCTTAAGCACTTGGCGATCCTGTGGTTGACGGAGGGTGTCTGCTATTCTGGCCACTGTCATGGCTTGTGGTGTGGCTGTCAAGCATCTATCAATGAGCCTTTAGGTGGGACTCCCTCATAGCTTGTTTTTCAGAAGGATAATAGTGCTGTTGAAGAGGAAAGTTTGAAAAAACTCAGAACCCAAATCTTCACCTTGTTGGCTGTACCTTAGCTGTTAGGAGTGGCAACATTCAGAACCCTAAAAACACAATGCCAGACCCTTTTTCCTACATGGGTAGTATTTTTTCTTCTCACTGACGCTGTTTTTAAAGGCCATTCACTAAAACATCCGTGTGTTTCTCCACGGTGGAGGAAGTGCTTAGAGTGTTGTTGACAATGAAGAGTCAGGTAGAATCCAATGTGGCCACAGCAGACGTCAACACGGCGGGGGGGGGTTGTGGATGTTCATTGGTCTGGTTTGTGTTTCCAGCCTTGCGGATCCACATGAGCAGCTCCACGATAGCCATCCTGAAGAGAACAGACTGCCAGTTCCTGTACGAAGTGAGGGGAGAAACATACTTAAAGGTAAGGAGATAGCCGACGCATGCAAGCAAGCACTCAGACACACACAGGCCACATGCGACCCTCAAGCACTGAGACACATGCGGACCACATGTGACCTGCAAGCACTCAGACACACTTGGGCCACGTGTGACCCTCTACCAAGAAAGTTAGAAAAGACAAAGGTGAAGAGCCCTTCCCTTCCTCCCTGCAGGGACCTCCATCCATCATCAGTAGAGAAAGAGCATCCATGCTGTGAATCCAGATTGTTCTGTGCTCCAGCAAGCCCTTTAGATACCCTGTGCTGGGACCAGCATGCTATAAAGCATTGCCCCCAGGATGGAGAGGTGGCTCAGAGGTTAAGAGCACTGACTGCTCTTGCAGAGGACCCAGGTTCAATTCCCAACATCCACATGGTAGGTCACCGCCATCTGTAACTCCAGTTCTAAGAGATCTGGTGCCCTCTCTGGGTCTCCAGAGGTACTGCATGCACACAGTATGCATACATACAATCAGGCAAAACACTCATATACATAAAGTAAAATAAATAAATAAATCTAAAAATAATTAAATGATAAAACAACACCAATGACAGCATCAAAACACTGCCACCATTTCCTCCACACACATACACGTCTGTCTCTAGTTGCTCCTCCCAACCTAAGAGCTCAAACCAGCCAGGATTTACTGAAGTCAAAACCCCTGTTTGATCATATTTTTAATATAGCTGTCTGGACAGCTGCTTTTACCATTCTGAAGCTGTGGACCATTGGCTACCAAGATGTGGCTACTCCTCGCTACTGAGTCCTTGTTGAACTGCAGGAGTCCAGACACCTTGCTGGGCCTCCTGAGACTTTCTGAATGAACAGACCAAGCATTCTGATGTTTTTGACACACGGATGTTTGTGGATAAAGGCTATAAGTTCTCCATGCTCTGTCTCACTTTTTCTTTCTTGTGTATGTGTGTTGGATACACGTACATGTGTGAGAGCACACTTATGTGTGTACACTTGCAATGTGAAGACCTGAAGTCGATATCGGGACTCCCCCTCATTCTCCAAAGCAGAGTCTCCCATTCAAATCTAAAACTGACTAAATATGGCTCGTCCAGGTGGCTGGGCTGGCCTGAGGCTTCTCTGTCTGTCTTCTGAGGTTGGAGTTATGGGTAGGAAGAAAACCCACCCAGGGTTTGTGTGGGTTTTGAGGATTCAGACCCTGGTCCTCTTGCCAGTATGACAAGCACTTTACCTGCTTCTCATGATTGGCACAGCTGCCCTGTGACGCCACCAATTGTCCCCTCTCAGATGCTCTTTAAAAATGATCAGAATCTTTTCACCACTGGTCTGAAGCCAGCAACTGACAAGACATTGTTTTTGTCACTAGAACCCATAAATTCTGTGCCATGTAATTTCTGTTGCAAATTGGGAAATGTGACATTTTGTATAAAAATTGTCTAATAAAACACTCAGTTTTTTGAGTCTTCTACAAATATATTTACTAATCTATAATAATTCCCCTAAAATGCTGTTTATAGTCTTGTAAAAAATGTAAATCTATGAATACTCTCTTAATCTAGACCCATCTGATCTCCTTAGATATAAAACTTAGCAAAAACGGAATTTCGTGTAAGTATCCATTTGTTTCCTAGTCCCGCCCACCCACGGTGAGCAAATGTTACTTCCAGGTGCTTATTATGGCACGTGTTTTCGTAATTACACGCCAAGATAATGAAACCACAGCAACAATTTTGTCTCAAAACTTTGTTGTAAAAGGTTAAAAGGACACACAGAGCTGGAGAGAGACGGTTCTTGTTGCCAAGGCTGTCCGCCAGAGAGTAGTCCCACATGCTGGAAGGAGACAGTTGTGCTCTGACTAGCACATGTGTGTTGTCTTAAACACACACACGTAATCAAAACAAAGAAAATACACACAATGGGAACTGATATGTTTGTTAGCATGGCAGAATCAAAACACATCTCTTCCTTTCTTTAAACTTCACTTTGTGTATGTGTTAGGTATGTTCTTGTGCTTGATGTGTAGATACCAAATGTCAAAACTGGGTGTCATCTCCAGTTGCTCGAAGCCTTATTTAAGTTCTAAATTTTATTTTGTATTATTGGTGTGTCTGTGTGTCTGTGTAACCAGAGGACATCCCTGTGGAGTCTGTTGCCTCCCCCCCCCATGGCCCAGGGACCAATCTCAGGCTGTCAGGCTTTTGTGGCAAGTGCCTTTTAACTCTTGCCAGTATGACAAGCACTGTCTGTGCTTTCTTCCCTGGTGGCCTCACCTTACTTCCTGAGACAGGCTCTCCGCCTAAATCTGGAGCTCACTGATTTCCCTAGACTGGCTGCTCAGTGAGCTCCAGGGGCTCACCTGTCCCTGTTCCCCAGAGTGGGAGTTACAGAATTATGCTGCACCCCACTCTGTGCTGGGGTGCTGGTGATCTAAACTCAGGTCCTCACGTTCTCACAGCAGACACTTTTCATCTCCTCAGGCCTGAATTTCTTTGTTTTTAAGGTAGGGGTCTTAAAATGTTGCTGTAATCTGTATATATACTGTAATCTGAAATATCTTCTTGGAAAAAAAAAGAAAACTATTTTGAAAACAGCCTGTCTGGCTGGGCTCATGTCTGAAATTGTGGTACTCGGATGTCTGAACCAGGAGAGCAGCTATGAGTTTGAGACAACCTGGGTGAGCGCATGGTGAGCGCCAGACCTGCCTGGACCATAGTGTAAGATCCTGTCTCCAAATAAATAAAGTAATTAGTTATTTAATATAAATAATAAATTTAAAAAAAACAGAAAGGGGGAAAGAAAAGTAAAAGGACCAGCCTGGTGAGAGACTTCTTAATTTTTTTCTAAATATTAGGGATGTGCCATGTGCTTAAACACAGGCCCTGATGGGCAGTGTTGGGGTGGGGTGCCTCTTGGGACACATCATCGTGGGGGCTGCGGGTGAGAACAGCACCTTCATGGGACCTCCTTTTGTCTCACTAGGGAAGAGGGACAGAGACCACATACTGGCTGACTGGGATGAAGGACCAAGAGTACAACCTGCCAACCCCACCCACTGTGTAAGTTTCAGGGGTAGCAGAGAGGAGCTGAGTGTCCGGGGTCCTGCATGGAGGGAGAGGAGCTGGGAGCCCTGGGTCCAGCAGGGAGGGAGAGGAACTGAGAGCCCAGGGTCCAGCAGGGAGGGAGAGGAACTGAGAGCCCTGGGTCCAGCGGGGAGGGAGAGGAACTGGGAGCCCTGGGTCCAGCTGGGAGAGAGAGGAGCTGGGAGTCTGGGGTCCAGCGGGTGGGAGGAGGGGAAGGGGAGGAGCTGGGAGTTCTGGATCAGGCGGGCCAGCGAAGAGGGAGGTCCTGGGTCAGGTGTGTGTTCTCAGAGAAGTCACTTCAGGCTACTCTTGTCCCATTGTCCCAGGGAGGCTCCACCTGGGAAAGGGGAAGGAGGCTACTCTAGACCTAGAAGAGATTCTATTCTTATTTAGCTGACTTTGGTTTCATTTTGTTTCACTGACTCCTTCCTTTCCTTCTGTCCTCCTAAGGTTGTTTTCCGGTTGTGCCAATGATGTAGCTACAAGACAATAGATTGATAGATGAAATAGAGTACATGATATATGAACACGCACAGGCACACACACACACACACACACACACACACACACACACACAGGGGCACTCAGACTGAGGCAAGGTCACCATGTAGCCCAGACTGGCCTCCACCTCTCTGAGTCTTCCCTGTCTGTCTCCCAAATGCTGGCTTTCTCTAGGCATATGCCACTATGCCTCACCCAGTTATATTGTAAACAGTTTGTCTTCCTTAAAATTGACTTGATTTGCCAGGTGTGGTGGCATATACTTTTAATCCCAGCACTCAGGAGGCAGAGGCAAGTAGATCTCTGTGGGCTTGAGGCCAGGCTAATCTGCACTGACACTGTCTCAAAGGCAAAGGGAGGGGGAGGCCCCGGAGAGGTGGCTCAGTGATCAGGGGACCTGAGTTCAGTTCCCATCCCCTTGGTTCTGTAACTCCAGTCCCAGGGGATTTGATGCCCTCCTCTGGATTCTGTGAGTATTCCAATACACCCCACCCTACCTCCAGCCACCCGTAATTAAAAATAAAATAAACCTGGGGGCTGGCGAGTTGGTTCAGCATCTAAGAATACCTGCTGCTCTTCCCAGTGGACATGAGTGTGTTTCCCAACACCCGCATCTGGTTATGAATGCCTGCAACTTCACTTCCAAAGGATCGGATACTTTCTGGCTTCCACAGGCACCCCCACACGTGGCATACATTCACACACAGAAATACACAGAAATAAAAATCATGAAGATGCAAGCCTCTTTCGCTTGGTGGAAAGCTGGTCACATTCTGCTCAGGAAGCCTCAGAAAGCTAGGGTTGTGTTCCTGCCTTGCTCAGAACAAAAGAAGGCAGCTGGGAGCTCATGCCATGCCTGTTTGCTCCTTTCAAGAACAGAGCTGGAGAGATGGCTTAGAGGTTGAGAGCACTAGCTGTTATTTCAAAGGACCTGAGTCCAGAGGACCCAGGTTTGAGTCTCAGCACCCACATGGCAGCTCACAACCATCAGTATCTCTAGTTCCAGATACCCCCTTCCGGCCACCAGGGCAGCAGGCACACCTATGGTACAAGGACACACAAGCAGACAAAGCACCCATACACAATAAACAACAACAATAACAAGGATAGAAAATGCTGGAAGCAGAGAGGCTCTCTGCATTTCCACTCCTGCCTCTTTCTGTCCACTGGTGTCCCTAAAAAGGAGGACACCAGCCTCGCCTAAAGTCACAGTGCTAGGTCTTACCACGGAGTCTGCATTAGCCTGTGATAGGAAGATTTCCTGTCTAGCCAGCAGGTTTCAGTTCTGAAGGAGACTCAAGTTGTCCACTCCATTAGCAAGCCTCCTGCCCTTGCCCTGTGGCTGTTGTGATGGCTTTGGCTGGAGGAGAACCCCTCTGGTTCAGAGGCCTAGAAGCTAGACAGACAGAAGGCAAGCCGAGTCAACCTGGGAAGCCTGGCTTCGAATTAGAACTGCCCAGATCGTTCTAAACTTTGGAGATCCGCTGCCGTCCTGAACCCTCTCCACACAACCCCCACATTCATGGCTATGTGAGGAACCCGTGTGTTTGTTTCCAGGGCTGTGTGGTAGAGTCCTGGGCTCTCTTTTGGATCTCAGTGGCTCTTCTGCTGTGTTCCCCAGTTCTAGCAACATGTCTCACTTTGAAAGAGAAAGACCCGTTTCCTGTCTACAATACTGCCGTGGATAATTCCAGAGAATTGGCTTCCCGGCAGTGATGATTTTATACTCTCTGCATTTCCTGTGTGTAGCACGGAACAGGCACCCACCGGGTAAGCTCTGAAGCTAAGCAACGTTCTGCGTGGATTGCTGACAACTTTTTCTCTCCCCACACACTTTCTAGGGAGAACCAACAGCGTCTGCAAGCAGAGTTTTCAGACATGATTGTCAGCTCCTTACAGAAGAGAGAGGCCTCGGGCGTGAAGAGCCGGAGGCCCACACGGGTAGCCAGCTACAAAAAAGGCACCTTGGAATACCTTCAGCTGAACAACTCAGACCATGAGAACACCTATTTCTAGAACTAGGTGAGGTCTAAGAACTGACAGTAGCAACCTCCAGTGTCCCGGATCTGCGATTTCCAGAGACCTCCATGACACAGACAAGCGCTTATGCTCGCTGCCCTGCCTGGAACATAGAATTCCTCTGCAAGTCACATGGGTGTTCTAGTTTTGTTTTTTGGCTTTTGGCTTTTTTGTTGTACTAGACAGAGTCTCACAGATGCCAAATGTCCTCGATCTCACTGTGGAGCAGTGGATGACTTTGAACTTCTAAGATCCTCCCACGCTACTTCCCCACTGAGATGTGTGTCCCTGGAAGTGTAATGGCCCTGTACTCCGGAGCCCCCCAGTCCCACAGTTGTCCTGGAGCATCAGCCTGGAGAAGAGGAGGGAGGAATATGCTATCTAGAACTTGGGTTTTTGTTCTTATTTTTTTTTCGTTTTGTTTACTGGCTCTTCTGCACACATGAGGGAATTTTTTTAATTGTCTCAATTATATTTTTAAGTAGCCTATCTCCATGAAAGTGTGCTTAACTCGTGATTTTTGCAGAACTCCTGCTAGATATTTGGTAGAAATAAACATTTTTAGAGTCTGGTATGTGTTTCTACTGTCTGCTCCTCTGCCTGGGGCTACCAGCCACCAACTCCTGCATGCTGAAAGAATCAGACAAGGCTCAGGGGCAAGATCCTTGAAGGTCGCTAGCACCCTCTGTGCATGGGGAGATTATTGATTTAAAACAGCGGTTTTGCCTCGGCCTGTCTACTTAGCAACATGAGCGCGCAACACGTGTTGTGACAGAGACCTGAGAAGGGGCCAGGCAGAGGTTCAAATCCTGCGCTGCTCTGTTCTGCCTAGGATGTCACCAGTATCCCTGAGCATCTGCTCTCTCTGACAGTGTAGCCCCTTCCTTACGAGACACAGGGCTCTCCCTGAGTATGTGACAGCTCATACATATCACATGTGATGTCTATGTCTCTCTCTCTCTCTATATATATATATATATATCCTATCGTTTTGTGATATGTGTACACACTCCCTCTGCATTAGCTGCTTTAGTTGCTGTGATGAAATAGCACAGCAAAGGCAGGTTATAGAAGAGTTTATGGTTCCAGTGGCAGAGAGCCCACAACGGCAGGATGTCATGGTAGCAAGAGCAGGGGCTGAGAGGTCATATCTTTACCAGCAGCGTTCAAGAAGCAGAAAGCATGACCTGGAAGTGGGGAAGGCTCTAAAAAGCCCACCCTCAGGGATGCCCATCCTCCAGCAAGGCTCCACCTCCTAAGGTTTCATAACCTCCCCAAACAATGCCACCAAGACCAAGTGTCCAAACACGTGGGCCCATTTGGGCCCCACCACACTCACTGGATAAACTTTTAGATTCAGCTTGTATGAAATCAGTATGGAATCATTATTTGGGCATTTTCATGGTAATTCTAAAAGGAGAGGTTTCTATAGCATATTAAAACCCCTCGGTGGTCACACACCACTCAGCACCACACAGCACTGCCAACTGCACATGCGTGATCAACGTGAGAAAAATCCATGCATGGTAGGGTCATGTGCAGTAAGAAAATCAATCATGTGTGACCTAACCTGGTACCCAAACTTTGCCCTTTAGAAATCAGCTCCTTCTCTTCACACAAAACTGAGTCCCAAATAGTAACTGGGACCCTTGAGAACAGTTACTCAAGCGGCCCCCACTGTCAGCCTGGACAGGGTCTCCTCCTAAACCAGCACGAGCATTTCTGTAAGAAGGGAGATGTAATAGTCTTGGTGTGACAGAGAAGCCATGTAGCAAACCTGCCTCCAGGAAGAAGGTGTTGACTATGAGCGTGAACTTGCAGACCTTTTGCATGGTGGGCCAGCCAAAATCCTTTGATGGATTTGATGGGTGGTATTTTGATCTCAGGGTAGGGAAGCTGTGATAAGTAGTTTGGGAATGACATGTGAACAAACGACAGAGAACATACAGATGGGTACGTTTGCCAGGTAGGAACTTAATGACAGAACAAGGATGATTCAAAAACTCTTCACATGAATTTATAAATGGAGCATCGACCTTTTTACATCACTGAGGCAAACTCCTGCTGGAGGTAACTGAAGGGAGGAAGGGTTTATCCTGGCTCATGGTTCGAGGGCTGTAATCCACTATGGTAGAAAAGGCATGGCACAAGGCTCTACCCACGGCAGCATGAAGGCATGACAGCTATTTGTTACATGGGGCCAATAAGACAACAGAAGTCAGGACAGAGCCAGAAGCAGAGAGTCCTGACTGGTAAACCATTCTCCAGGTTTTGTATAAGCTCATATACGTGGTCCTGTGCTCATGCATGTGGTGATTCTATCTGGATGAGTTACATGCATAAGCAATGAATTCACGTAATGAAACCCCTAACTCTCAGAGGTACAGAGGGACCCCATCTTGGCATGTCCTGCTCTCTTTGTCAGCTCTACAGTCTCACGCTATCTTCTTTCCCCAGCGGGACTTGACGTGGCCTTGGCTGCCTCCTAAGTCTCTTCCAAAATACTTTCTAGTTCTGTGCCTCTCAGTACGAGCCTGCTGCTGATTTCAGACATCATCGTTCAGTGAACCACAGCAATGAGAACTTTGGAACCTGGGGGATTGCCGCGATCATAACTTCGGAGAGTCGGGAGAGGGATATGAACGTGTGCTGCTCGGTTAGGGAGACATTTCAAGTTGTAATTACCGTGCCTAAGAAACCCTCCAAACAAAAATGCCTCTGCTCTGCTAGCCCCTTGCCCAAGGACAGACAGTTCCTGAAATGCTGGAGGCTGTTGTTTATGGGAGATAACAAGCCACATTTTCACTCCCCTAAACAAGTTTGTTTGATCCATCTGCAAACAGATGCGTTGATCACATGTTGGCAGAGGTTCACAGGCAGGAAATATGTCAGGATGTACACTTGGGATTGGACCTGATGGGAAATAATTAAGCCACTGCAAAACTTGATTCTGGATCATTTTTTCTGGGGAAGCATAGGTGAACTTGGCCAGAATCCACTCACTTGGCTGGTATTTAGTTAAGGCTTGTTTCAAATTTGGCTTTAAATTGTGATAGTGGTTTAATTCTCAACAAGTTCTCATCCAAACCAGCAATTTCTTGCTCTTTTTTTCCTCTGATGTCTGAATCTCAAGGCACACCGGGCATGCCAGTCTGCAGCATGGCACTACCGGGCATGCCAGTGGGCAGCATGGCACTATCGAGCATGCCAGTCTGCAGCATGCTATGTTTTCATCTACACGAATATTGTATTTATTGTGAGTTAAATCATTCACCTTTATGCAGTTCACTCCTGTTTCTGAGTGAAACCAGTTCCCAGGAGATTAGCACCTGCCAATCAACTTTCTGCACATGCAAAGTTGAATTAAAATCCCAGACTATGGGGACACCGCCTGGGTGATTTTCTCACTGGCAGCGCCCCATCTGGGCTTGCAACTACCAGCTTCCTAGAATGTAGTATGTAATTCAGCCTACAGCGCTTCCTGCTTGACTCCACTCCTGGCAACGAAAGCTGTGTCTCGTTGTATCATCTTCTAACACCTTGTTCCTCACACATCATTCTCATGGACCAGTGTCAAATAACTTTGTAGGGCCGTCATTTTGTTTTACTAAACAAAGCATAAATGCCTCTGAATTGAACTATGTGGACAGAGAAACATTAAGCCAGTTCCCTGCTTAAAAGCCATCTCATTTGGCCTCACTCCGGATTGACCTCTTGCAAGCCCCGCCTTATTCTAAGCTGTGTGCTTCATCCTTTGAACTTCCAGAACACCCTCTGCTGTCAATTACCGAAATGACTAAACTGCCTTTGAGTGGCGTGCACTCGCCCTGCCCGTCCTAAAGCTGTGAGATCACTGAGAGGACAACTTCTAGATCATTCTTCTGTGTGTCCCCAATGACAGGTCTGAAGCGGTCGCCCAACCTGTAGGCCAAGGACAGTTGAATTACTGCGTGTTTATCTGCATTTTGACCATCTTGTCTATTTTCATATTTAGTTGAGTAAGCCTGTCCATCTAATCACATAATTATATTACAGAAACAACAATGAGAAACTTCGAATATATGTTGGGATGCGGGGTCTTTGCCTCCATTAGCTTTTTGTTTGTTTATTTGAGACTAGGTCTCACTATGTAGTCCTGGCTGGCCTTGAACCACCATGCCCAAACTGCATCCTTTAGCTTCTGAATCTTTGAAACAATACAATAGCAGTCAGAGGCAGCAATTATTCTTTCAGATTTTCAGACAAAGAGATGAAAAACAGACCTATATAAAAGTTGTATTCTTAAAATTATACTAGCCTACCAAATAACAATTAAAGGCATCTTATCAACTGTGACACCCAGGTGATGTAGGAGTTCCTTCTGTATATGTGTTGCTTTTATTGGTTAATGAATAAAGAATCTGCTTTGGCCAGTGGCTTAGCAGAATAGAGCTAGGTAGGAAAACTAAACTGCTGAGAGAAAGAAGGTGGAGTCAGGAGAAACTATGTAGCCCCACTGGAGACAGATGCCGGATGCTGGATGGAACTTTATCTGGTAAGCCACAGCCGTGTGGCGATATACAGATTAATTGAAATGGGTTAAATTAAGATGTAAGAGTTAGCCAATAA
>LOJH01022610.1:0-19833 GCA_001685095.1 Ellobius talpinus
CCAACAGACATGATTCAAAGTACACTCTTCTTTTTTAAGAATGTCTTTTTATTGCCAGTGATGAGGGGCTCATGCCTTTTGTACTAGCACTCAGGAGGCAGAGGTAGGTGGATCTCTGTGAGTTTGAGGCCAGCCTGGTCTACAGAGAGAGTTCCAGGACAGCCAAGGCCACATAAAGAAATCCTGTCTTTAAAACTTAAAAAAAAGAAAAGAAAAGTCTTTTATACTGTTTATACTCAAAGTAGAGTAGTAGATACAAGCAGACTCCCCATATCAAGTCTTCTTATTTATTTATTTATGAATATATATGTTTAATATATAATCTTTTCATAGACCACTATACGAGAGCCATATATTTCTCTTCAGTACAAGCAGTTTGTTAGTCCAATGATGTAATAAAAAACAATAATTAAAAATCCCAAATTAAAGACCTATAATAAAAAAGTTTTCTTCTTGGATTGCACAAATAATTGAAGCTATGGGCTAGAGGAAATAAATGATAATGGTGGTGAAATACTGATCTGAAAATATCACTTGATGCTCTGAACATGAGCAACTTGCTGGTTTGTCCATGTTTTCAATGTTCCAAAGTATCAATGACTAAGTATGTAAGGAAAGGCTCAATACATGCTTTCACACTTCTTGATAAATGGATAATAAGAAATCCTTTAAAAACATTTCTCTCTTGTGTCTGAAGAAACCGTTACACAAAACACAGTTTTAAACTATGCTTGGGCAGTGCTGGTTAGATGGTCCAGCAGTTAAGGGCACTTGCTTCTCTTTTACAAGTTCCCATCACTCACATGGCACCTCACAACAGTCCAAGCTTTAGTTCTTAAGACATCTGACGCCCTCTCCTGGCTCTGTGGGTCCCAAGTATGCATTCTAGCATTTTATCTTCCCTTTCCTCCCTCATCTCCTCCCAAATATCCTCCACCCCACCCCTCCCATGTCCCCACCCATTCTCAATTTGATTGCCTCTTTTTCTCTGATTTTATATGTGTGTATGTGAAAATATATATAGATAAAACCTGCTGAATTTGTATGTGTGTATGTAAAAATAGGTATAAATATAACCTCTGAGTTTGTGTATGTGTATGCCCATTTGTATGTGAAAATGTGTATAAATATAACCTCCTGAGTTTTGTGTGTGTCTGTGTGTCTGTGTGTCTGTGTGGTTTCAGGGCTGGCCACTTTGTACTGGTACAATCAATAAGATGGTTCTTTGTTTAGGAGTGAGACTTCATGAAATTTTGCCCCTTCTACATTAATATATTCACTGATACTGCCATTGTTCTGTCTTGTTTGTGCAACCATTTCTAGAAGAGATTGTTGCATTACAGAGTTCCTGGTATTCTGGCTCTTACACTCCTTCAACTCTTGTTCCACTGTGTTCCCTGAGCCCTAGATATCCTATCTACTGGGGCTGAGCTGCCCACTCTCTGTTAATCTGTGTTCAAGTGTGGTTTTCTGTGATGGTCTCCATTTACTGTAAACAGAGGTTTCTGTGATGAAGGGTGGTAGCTACACTTACTGGGAAAAGTGGCTCATATACAAACAATTTTCCAGGGCTACGGGTCTGGAGCTAGGCTTTTGGGGGTTGTAAGCAGTGGTGGGTTGGGGTGAGGGACTGGTGAAAGAAGTGACTGCACGTCACCAGGCAGCACAATAAGCAGACCCTGTTGGTGGGGATACAAGTGAGCTGGGGGGGGGTTGAGAGGGGGTTAGAGCAAGAGAATTGCCTCTCCCTCATATACCATGGAGTGGCAAGAATAAAGGAAATACGCTCTGCCTCCTGTCCCTTGCCATCTGCACATGCAGGCGACCTGACCTCAGGGGCATGAGAACGGAAGAGCTGGCCCTGCTCCTCACCAACTGCAGCAATCGGGAGAGTGAGCCCTGCACCTTGCCTGAGCAAAACAGCAGAGCTGGTTCTGTGGGTGTGGATGTGGGTAAGCTGGACCTGAAGGCACGATAGCACAAGAACTGCTATGTTCCTTGCTATCTGCTACGTTCCTTGCTATCTGCTACATTGGGTGAGCTAGCTGGGGCAGCGCTGGAGAGGGAACGGTGGCAGGCTGACCAACAAAGCTACTACCCACGGCCAGAACCAGGTCTATGAGTTAGCCCACCCCAACATCCACCTCATCTATGAATTACTGGAGCATGTGAAGGGGCTGAACCCGAAGATCCAAAGCTACAATATTTCCATGACACAAGGCAGTAATAGGATATCCAAGGGAAGTCCAGTGAAGGCCCAGTATCAAGGGTGCAGCAGAAGCCAGAGTCCTCTAAGCAGACCAGTGTCTCATTGCAATGAACACTTGCAAGCAAAGATGTATGGACTAAAGGATAAACTGTGTGACTCACTGGGCCACACGACAGCTTCCTCAATGTGATTTTTTTATTTGTTTGTTTTGGGTTTTAGTTTTTGATTTTGGTTTATTTTTAAATTTTGTTTGGTGGAGGATGTTGCAAGGGCAGATGGTGGGATCAGGATAAGTAATGGGAAATCCACAAAGAAGCAATAAAAAGTTAAAAAAAATGTGCTTTCCTTATTTTAAATATTGCTTTTTAGTAAACACATTAAAATGGTTCTTTAATAATAGTGACAAACCTTTTTGAAAAGGGAGTTTTATACTGAAAAATCATTCTGGAAAATTACATATATATATATATATATATATATATATATATATATATATGACAAAGCATTCCTGGAAATGGTAGAGAAGCCACAAGAATGTCTAATGGTGGAAGAAAATACAGATGCTCCACACCACTAGCCATTCCCAGCAGAGGCTTTTGGATCCAGAAACTGGAGGAGATAAGAAGGGATTATCTTTCCCTTTAATCTTATACACAGAAGAAGCAGCCATAGGGGACGAAGAGATGTCAAAGACCTATTATGAGCCTAGGTCCTCTTAGGCTTAAAACTTAAAAGCCACAAAGGAAGCATAGAAATACAAGGTTGTTGATCATACGTGACATGCCATGCAACAGCGAAGTAGAAGAATAGAGGAACATCTGCCTCTCTGGCTATAATCATGAGAATTACTGATTGGATCAATGGGTAAGACGAGACCCACATCCTAAAGATCCCCACTGCTGTATCACACAAGACTGAGGGAGACATCACAGAAGTCGCAGTCTGGGAACCTGGCAAATATAATTATACAACAGCACCTTAATGTGCATCTGTGCTAAGGAAATGGCAGTGCTGCAGGGGAGGCGCATGTCAGCATCCTGAGCCTCAGCAGGGGGCTCCGGCACTGTCTTTTGCATCAAAGCAATCTTATTCTTTGCCAATGATGCTTTCATGTTTGCCAGTATACTTTATAAGGGGTTGTGGAGGGCAGGGGCCAAACTGCCTAGTTTTTGCCAACAAGTCTCGAAAAAAAACTCTAGGAATCTGTTGCAAGAAATTTGACTTGGTGATCTAGAAAAGTCCTTTCTCCAGTCCATCCTCTGGATCGAGCGTGATGGCGCCAGGCGACAGTGCTTCCTTGGCAGCCGTCCTGTAGCTCCGGGTCTCACCCACTGATAAGATGAAGACAGCAAAGCAGGGCATGAAAAACTTCTGGCTCCTTGGTTTTCTCCAAACCTAGCACCACTTACTCCCACACTGACTACTTCGGGAACTAATTAGTGATGTTTTTAAAGTAGTAAATCTACTCCATCTTCAAGCTGCTGGGGCTCATGGAGGGGCCGGTCCTGTAGAAGCACAGCTGCAGGATCTCTAGGACACAGGACAACAAGAAGATATCCAAGAGGAGTCCCTGGGACAATCCAGTACCAATAGTGTAGCAGATGCCAGAGGCCTCGAACGAGACCAATGACTCATTGCAAGGAACATTTGGAAGTAAAGTTGTTTGGGCAAAAGGGTATATTGTGTGACATGCCATGATACACCACAGCTTCCACGGTGAGATTTTTATTTTTAATTTTTTCTTAATTTTTTTTCTTTTTCGGGGGGAAGGTTGCAAGGATTGAGAGCAGATATGGAGGGATGGGGAGAATGTGGGATTGGGATACATGATGTGAAATTCACAAAGAATCAAAAAGTTTTTTAAGGTAGTAATAACGCTTTTTCTTTTTCTTTAGCCTAATGCTTTACTAATTCTTTGAAAAATGTTACACATTTTGATCATGTTCATTCCTCTCCCCCAACTCCTCCCAGATCCACCCTTTCCATCCTCACCTCCTTGCCCACTTAATTTTGAATTTTCTTCTTTTTTGTTTTCTGAAACACATTTAAATCTAATTCAGATTACCCAACAACTCTTGGGAAAGGAGCCTATCCTTTAGGTATTAATCAATATTAATCAATTAATTTAAATCAATTAACATTGATCAAAACATTATTATATATCCTTATATAGCTGGCAAAATTATATGCATTATATGTAATATTCTAATAAATTTGCTAAGAATTTCACATGCATATAATATATTTTTACCAGACTCCTCCCCTAATTTCTCTCAGATTCATATATCCTTACCAGACTCCTCCCCACAACTCCTCTCAGATCCCTATATCCTTACCAGACTCCCCCCCTAACTCCTCTCAGATCCCTATATCCTTACCAGACTCCTCCCCACAACTCCTCTCAGATCCATAGATCCTTACCAGACTCCTCCCCAACTCCTCTCAGATCCCTATATCCTTACCAGACTCCTCCCCACAACTCCTCTCAGATCCATAGATCCTTACCAGACTCCTCCCCCCAACTCCTCTTAGATCCAGCCACAACTTTCATTTCCCCACCACACGTCATGTCCTTCTTTATTAGGATCCACTGAATCCAGCTTTTGCTGAGCATACACTCAAGGATGTAGAACCATCTACTGCAACATGACCAATCCACCAGGGACTGCACCCTTAAAGAAAATCGACTCTTTCTCTCCTAGCAGCCCTCAGCTATCAGTAGCTCCTCAGCAAGGGTGGGGGATGGTGAGCCACTTCTCCCTCCTTCCTGGAATGTTGACTGGTTTAATCTTGTACAGGCCTGGTGCAGGCAACCACAGTCGCTATGAATTCAGGAGTGCAGAACTCTTTTTATCTGCAGAAGACGCTGTTTTGCTCCAGTTCCCCCAACCTCTACCTCTTACAACCCCCACCCTCCCCTTTTCTACAATGAATACCCCATAAGCCTCGAAGGCTGGAGGTATGACACGGATGTCCCATTTACAGCTGAGCGGTCTGTGGACATTTATGCTCTGCGCTTGAGCCACTTGTGTGTTTCTGTTAACTATTGTACCCTGCACTAACAGCTGCTCTGACGAAGACTGAGAGATGAGTTATCTATGGGTTTACTGATATTTTATCTCCCAAGCTGCACACAAATCAATTCCAAATATATCCAAGGTATCAGTGCTAGATATGAAACTCCGAAACTTCTAGAGGAAAGAGGAGAGTGTATACTTAAGGATATGAGACCAGATTAAAAACTTTCTAAACTGAACCCCAGTCAGACAAGATATAGGACCAAGAAGCAACAAGTGGGACCTTATGGACTTAAAAATCTTCTACTACAAAGAACGTTATTACTCCACTGGAAAAGTTGACTAAAAATGTATGCTTAGGGTCAGCTATATGTCTGGCAGAGGATTACTGTCTAGAATATAAAAAAAATCTCAAAAAACTTAAACACCAAAAAAATTAAGAGCCCAATTTTTAAAATACACGGAATTGAACAGACTTCTCAAAAGAAATATTTTTACAAGTGTTCAATATCTTTAGCCATCACAGAAATGGAAATTAAAACTACTTTACAGTTTCATCTTACTGCCATCAGACTGACTAAGATTAAGAAAATAAATGACAGCACAGGTTGGTAAGGATGTAGGTAAACACGATCTCCAATTCACTGTTGGCGTCGGGGGTGCAATGGTACAGCCACTATGGAAGTTGATGTCAAAGTTCTTTAAAAACCTAGAATAGATCGACCATATAATCTATTCATACCACTGTTGAGCACACATTAAAAAGTTCTACGATATATCATTATATTTAAGATTTATATTTAAAAGCTCTATTAGTTGAGAATTGCATTACTTGCTGACAAATGAGATATCTTAGTTTGAGATTTTTATTGCTGTGAAAAGACACCATGATCACAGCAATTGTTATAAAAAAAAAGTTTAATTGAGGGTGACTCACTCATAGTTTCAGAGGTTCAGCCCATTATCCTCATGGTAGGGAGCATGCAAACAGATGTGGTGCTGGAGCTGACAGTGCTACATCTTGATCAGAAGTCAACAGAAAGTCGATTGATACACTGGGCAGCATCCTGAGCATAGGAAACCTCAAAGGCCAACCCCACAGTGACACACTTCCTCCAACAAAGCCATTCCCACCCCAACAAAGCCACTCGTCCTAAGATTGCCTAAGAGTGTCGTTCCCTATGAGTTAATGGAAATCAATTATATTCAGACTACCACATGAGCCCACATGGAGATTTCAACTGACATTTTGCCATAAGCAATAAATGGTATAATAAAATGCAATTCTTTTCATGTTAGAGAAGCTTTCTTTCCATGATTTGTGGAAAATCATATCCTGCTTTGTTCTGTTTAACACAGAGACGAGTAGGGAGAGGTAAAGAGACAATATTCTGCTGGGAGACAGAGGGCAGAGAATCCATATTCAGGATACATCCCTATGCTAATTCTCTCACTGGTAATGAACATCCCCATAATCATGTATGAGAGGACATGTTCTTCTTTAACAAAGGAAGTTTAAAAAAATACTAGCAAAACAGTCAACAGACTCTTTAATCTTGCCTGTGACATTTTGTTTCATTTGGCCTCTATAACAATAAATTAATTAAAGAAAAACATTTTTCTTCAAAGAGATAACAGGGAATTTACTAGTGCCTAGAAATCTCTCAAATTTTGGTTTATTTGTATAGAGTTTTACATATGCTTTGTGGTTTCATTTAAATATGTATTACACGTATGTGTGTGTATGTGTGTGTGTGTGTAGGGAATGGAGGAAGAAATAGAGGTAAGAGGTTATGATTAACGATGGGAGATAAACTTTTTATTTATTTTCCATTTTTAAACTCCCCAAGCTCATTGAACAATTGCAAGTCAGTGTGTTGTATTTACTGGACAAACTAAAATCTCAATAAATATTCATTTTGCATTATAGATATTACTTGGGTGTTATATAATATTCCATCTGTGTTCTGCATAATTTTATGTCATAAATATCTAAGGAAACAAATGAAATGATGGTAACAGAAACTCAAAGCTTCATTTTGTCAGTCCTGGGTTGGATTGTGTGATTGACTGGGAATCTGAATTTTATTGACACTTCCTGACTCTTTCAAGTCTACACCAATGCCCAACTTTGCTTTTTCACCCTTTGCCTTTATCGTGAGTACCAAAAATATACAGGAACTTCTGTTTCTAGACTTTGGGGAAAACATTTTCACACTTGCATAACTCATGCAGTAGAAACAGCTTGAAATCAACAGTCTCTAGAAAGGCAGCTTTGAACATAGAAAGAGCTTTAAAAAAATCAGGACTGGAAAAGAATAGTAATGGTAGTTCCTGTGACACAGGACATGGAAGCTAACCAATACCCACAGTGGGAAGAACTTCATTCTGGAAACACGCTGGTTTAGACATTTTCTCATGTATGAATTGGGAGTGGGATGGTCATCACTAAAAGTTTCCTGAATTTACAGATGTTTGAAGCAACCATGCCAGCTCAACGTTGGCCTCTTAGAAGTAGAATGCAGTTTTCAGAATAGCTTTCATGGTGACTACAATATTTAGAAAACTGGTATGTAGAAAAAAATAAAGATTGAGGATAGCTAGGCCCACAGGGAAAAAAAAGAGGGAAATGTGGAGTCAAATAAACAGCAGAGAAGAGTCAATATGGTTGGTTTGGTGGTATTGGAGAATAAAATTGTTGGAACAGTTGAGGGAAAGGGCACAATTGGGGGAGACTGAGTGAGAAAGTCTTGAAGGAGTTTTGCTCAGAAAGAGAAGTCTTAACAAACCTAATACTCTGAGCTTCTCCGTGTGACTTAGACAATCAGGCATGTGTGCAGGCGAACACACAATTCTCTATAGGGGAACAAGGCTGATGCCCAATGTCTGTGTGGGCAGATAAATGGAACCAGGCTGCTATAAATTAACGTTCCCAGGAAAGCACAATTAGGCACTTGGGTCCCCAAGGACAAGGCCTTGTATGTGTCACACTCTGCTGATAGTTATCTATTCACATCCTTACACAACCTTCTCAACACGTGGGAAACCTATTCTTGATCCTTCATGCCACTGCAAAAACATCAGGATGTCTGTGTTCACTCCTCATTCTTATCCTGGATGGTTTGCAGCCATCATCTTTGACATGAGCCTATAAGATTTATCCTCTCCTCTCCCTTCTTCCTTCCCTGTAGGACACAGGATGCTCTCATGAACTCTCTGAGTTTTCTGGATTTAGTATGCCAACATGATGTCAATGAAACATATTAATATAACACTCTGAGTTCTTGCCAAATCTAGTATAGTTGAGTGTGCTCAAAATTAGTGAAATCAGGTGGTATTCAATTGTTTGAAGTAATCAAAACAGTACTTGGTCCTTCAAGTTATTGGATCACTGGAGTCATCACTGGGTCTGGGCTGTGTGAAGCAAAGCCTCAGTTTTATATGAATATTGTGAATTTCTGCCACTACATTGTAATATATTAGAACTTTAAAAACACATTTTCAATTAGCACACAGGGCATTAGATTGTCGCTGTGGCATTTTCAAATATGTTTATATCTTATTTTTAAGATTATAACATCACTTCTCCCTTCCCTTTCTTCCCTTTCACCCCTCCATATACTCTTCCCTTGCTGTCTTTCAAATTCATGTATTATTTCCTTTCATTAATTTGTTCTTTTGTGCATAAATGCACTTATACATATATTCCTAAATATCATCTGTTCAGTCTGCATAATGCTGCTCATATGAGTGTTTTCAAGGATGACCATTCCATACTGGATAGCCCATTGGTGAGCTCTTCTCAGAAGAGAACTATTTATGTCACTCTCCAGGTTCATTCATTGCTCGTAGTTCTTTGTGTAGCGTTCAATCCTCATGGTTTCTTCCCAATCCAGTCTGACACATCTGCTAATGTCCTTCTTGTTTAGTTCATGTCTCACCAACAGTCATGTTGGTGAGACTTCCTGGGTGCAGCTTCAGACATGGCTAGGAGACCCAATCTCACACCAAATCCCCTGATCCTCTAGCTCTTACCGTTTTTCTGTCCCTTCCTCTGCAATGGCTCCTGAGCCTTAGGTTCAGGAGTGTTTGATAGATGTTTGCACAGTCTACATTTGTTGCAAGACATGATTTAATAGATTCTCCTTCCCTTATGTCCATGTCCCTCTGCTCTTTCAGAAACATCCTTATAACAGTCCCCCAAGACTCTTCTTTTCTTCTTCTCTCATAGAATACTTTCTCAAATGCCCATCCTTATTCATCACCCTTTTCAGCCTCTCTTGGTCTCCTTTTTGGTGTTTTAGGCATTATTCACCTTTATAACTATATGTGTGTATATATGTGCATATATAAATAAATGTAATATATTATAATTTATATTATTACACATGTGTTATTATATGTGTATTGTGGTATATTATATATATTACATACATGTTATGCAGACATTAAGGGTTAGAATCCCTTTGTAATACCTTCCAGATCCATCTATGCATATTTACCATATTTTCATTATCTGGTCATTTGTTGACAGTTCCATTCCCTTCTTATAAAGGGTAGAGCAAAAATAAACATGGATGTGTGAGTGTCTCTGTGGTAGGATATGGATCCAACCTAAAAATAAAACTAAATGTATTTCTTAGGTATAAACATCAGTGATAATATATAAACTATACCTTATCCTCAATCCCTACAAAGAGTTGCTATAATATTATTGAAATAAGAATTTTACAGTTGAGGGTTGAAAAGACTAACATAAGGGACTTTCTAAGAGCTGTTCCTATTCTGGGGTCATACTTCATTCATCTTGTAAATGACAAGATGGATTGTGAACCAGATATGAAACATTAGGTTAGATTTTTATTTTTTACATAAACTGGCTAGGTATACTAATGTATCTGTTTGGTCTATGACTGGAGAGGAAATCAGGTATGTATTCAGTTAGCTGACTCTCAGAAACTCCTTGTTAGGCATTGTTAGTGAGGAAGGTGGGAGACGACTATGCTTTTTCTGCAGAACTCCTTGACCAACTGAAAGAGATTTATCCAGATTGGGAGTATCAAATTGCTATGGCATAATGGTCTGCACCCTGTTAATTGTATTTTAATAAAATGCTGATTGATGAGTATCCAGGCAGGGAGTATAGGTGGGGCAATCAGGCAGGAAGTATAGGCAGAGTGGTGAGAACAAGAGAATTCTGGGAAAAGGAAAGATTAAGTCTGCAGTCGTCACCCAGACACAGAGGAAGCCAGACACAAAGCAAGCAAGATGTGACTGCCTTGTCAAAAAAGGTACCAAGCCACGTGGCTAACACAGACAAGAATAATGGGCTAATATAAGATGTAAGAATGAGTTAATAGGAAGCCTGAGCTAATAGGCCAAGCAGTTTATGATTAATGTAGACCTCTGTGTATTTCTTTGGGATTTAATGACTGTGGGACCTGGTGGGTCAGAAACCCCTATCAACATCAAATAATCCCAAATGTGAGTTTATGGGATGATTATTCAAGTTCAAACTCTACAAGAGTGTAGACAACCCTTCGTACCCATGTGCATTACATGTCAATTACTGAGACATTTGTTTTTCCAAACATCTCCTAAGCACAATTCTTTACATTTAGCCTCCTCTGATTTCTAGCAGCCATGAAGACTTAATTGTTATTGACAGAGTAACTGATATTTTCTCTTGGATTTTTTAACTAAAAGCATAATGCACAGAATCTCTTGAAAGTCATCTCTTAGATATTTTTACAGACCCAACTTGAATCTGTGTAAACACAAAGGTATGCCTGAAGCTGCTTTTGTAGAAAATAGTGCTATGCTTCTATAAGACCAGTATCTAATTTTTCATAGGAAATCACTTTTTATCTGTTTGAAAAGCAAAAGTCATTCAATAGATCATGCCTGTTCATGATGTAATGTCAGAAAAGGCAAAAATGTAATGACTTTGAACTTTCAAAAAAACAACTTGCATTTCTGAGAGGCTCTCCTGCCCCTTTTATTTCTCCATTTTCAAGTCCTCATGAGTGTGTGTGTGTGTATGCATACGTGCACATGAATCTACTATGTATGCATGTGTGATAAAACTGTAAGAGAGAGAGAGAGATTACCTTTTTAATGAAATAAAATGGAGATCTGAAAAAAATAACAAAAGAATGAGAGTAACCTTGGCAGTAACTCCACATCAGGACCATTTGGGTCATCATTCCAGTCACAATGAGTGAGTACCAAATATCACACTGTGTTTGTCTGATTCATCTACTTGATCCAGTAAAGACTTTCTACCTGGTCAAGATCGTGCAAGCCTTTTCTGGACCTTCTGTCCATCAAGCCGCACAATACAAAGCACAAACCTGGATGTTCCTGCCCTACAAAAACACACACACTGAATGGAGAGCATTTCACCAACAAAAAGTGTGATGTTATTGAAAGATACAGAGTATAAATTGAAGGCTGGGAGTGAAAGCTTGAACAGCTGTACGTCATAGATGCTCCCAAGAGGCACAATCATCGTATACATGAAAGGGGCTTGGCAAATATTTGTTGAATACTGAGTCAATAAAGTCCTCCCACCTCCCAAGTTCTAGTGAAAGGTCACCTTGATCCAGATTACTTACACAGTTATTAATTTTCAAGTCCGTTCTGCTGTGGTTTCTTCTGGGAGCAAAGCCAAACAAGTCTCTGAAGGAAAGAAACTGTGAGGTCAGATGCAGGTTGAAGTGAAGACTGCAGGAGATGGGGGGCAAAGCCACAAAGCACTCAACCTCTTTCCCCTCCCCATCTCACTCACTTGTCTCTCCGGCTCTGTAGCTTTCCATCACTCTGTTTGGTGCACCCATTGTTTCTATTTCCTGCTTCCAAGGCACAAAGAGTCCGTTATTTATTGTGGACTAATGTCATACCACAGGACTCTGATGAGAAGTAGTCACATTCGTTAGAAACGTGTGGGGGGATTCATTCCTTTGACCAACACAGCGAGTTTTCTTTGATGTTCTTCAAAATTGATTTTATTTATTTTTTTCTTCATCAGAACACAGAGCAGCACTTGGGGAAGGAAGCTACCCAGAGCAGAGCCCTGATAGGCCTGCACTTAGTGAAAGATGTGCATTCTCAACTTGTCTGTGGATGTGCATCCCTCATCTCTTCTGTGGTACCCTTCCATTAGTTCATGGACTAACATTCAAATATTTTTGAGAATGTAACCTTTTGTGTAGTTGCTTCCAGTGACAATCTTCTTAGTGACGGCTTTCCTTCACCATGAAATGAAAGGCAGTCCTTCGTTTTCTTCTGGAAACTGATCATGACCATTAGTAAGGGCTCTTTCCACATTTCCTTCTCCTGCCACTATGTCTATAACTAGTGAAACCAATGGTTGGTAGGAAATTTCTCAACTTGAGAAATTTTTTTGAGTCCTGAGAAAATTAGTGTTATCAACAGTTATAGCCAAATGCCTGACATAAACAATCTAAAGGAAAGAAGGCTTCTTTTGATAACAACTTCATAGACTTTGGTCTATGGTTTGTTGATCGCACATGAGTTTGGTATATGAATTGTTGATTGTGCATGCTTGAGAAGACCATCATCGTGGCAGAATTAGAGGAAAAGAAATCTCTTCCTCATTCTCCATTTTTATTGACTGGAATATAGATAGAACCTTCATAGACATGTCCCCAGCTAGGTTCTACAACCTCCCAAAATAATGTCACCAACCAAGGACCAAACTTACAACATACAAGCCTTCATTTTCAACTGTTACCATAAACAGTACTAATAACTCATTAATGATAAAAGGAAACAAAAGTAAAAAATGTCATTCAATTCAGTTACTTTCAATGCAAGTTCTAAGATAATTTTGATAATTGTTTAGATATAAAATATGATAAAGTTGATTTATGTATTCTATAATCAATGACAAAAATAAAGAAGTGACAATCTGAGCTCAAATGGCTAGAATGCCACCCTATGCACTTTTACAACTCCAGTCTCCTCGGAAACAAATACCTCTGTCCACTCTGCCCTTAGTTCCTCTTTTAATTCAACAACCATCCTGAGATCTGGAGCAGCACCTACAGTGGGGAAAGACACACAATCAAGGAAAAAATGTTCATGTTCTATTTGAGTGGAAAAAGCCAGCATGAAGCAAAGTGTCCAAGGAGGTGGTTCCAAGTCTGTCTTCAAAATCACACATGTGGGGAAGGACATAATAAATGCTTTCAGAAAAAAAGTCCACTGCAACTTACCTGGACACACCATTGACCAGTTTGCTGGAAACTATGAGCACATAAAAGGAATGTTATCATTGCCCCTGGGAAAAATCTCATTGCATATTTCTGCAAACATGAGGAAATATGCTTACAACCTCTTTACAGACTTCTGTGGGCTGGAGTTGTGATATTTATAAAGGTTTAATTCTCCAAAGGAAACTGCAAATTGAATTTGACTTCTTAAGCTAACACCATAAAATACATAAAAATATTGTATTTCTAACACATTCCCTTGCATAAAAAATTAATATAAAATAGAGAATACCACTTTATGTCTCAATAAACTATGAAAAACATATCTACTCTGCATTTTAACAAAAGATTATTCTTCAAGGTACAGAAACAAAATATGCAGAATTTAGTGGTACTTACAATGCTGGGCACATGCCAAGAGTGGCCTCTCATCCCTCTAGCTGCAATAAAAGATTATACTGAAGAGTCTGAATGTCATAGAAACGAGGACCATCTCATTCCAGTATCCCAAAGCTTATTGAAAAGGTTGGTGTTGAGTTGATGATAAGACTTCAAGAGTTAATTTAAAGTGAGTGTGTAAAAATCTCCTGAAATATTTTGAAAGGAAGAAAAAACTCAAACTAATTCTGAGTAAATTCAGTCTGTATAAGACAGCAGTTCTCAACCTGTGGGCTACAAGCCCTTTGGGGATCAAATAATTCTTTCAAAGGGGTTGCCTAAGACCATCATAAACCACAGACAGACATTTACATTACGATTCATAGCAGTAGCAAAATTAAAGTTAAGCAATAACAACAGAAATAACTTTATGGTGGGGGGTGGTCACCACAACAAGGGAAACTATATTAAAGGTCTGCACCATTAAGAAGGTTGAGAACCACTGTCTTAGCCAAAATGATGATAAGGACTGAGATATGGAAATTTTTTTGACTTGTGAAAGAATCTTCAAGCTCTTAGAACTTAACAAAATGATTCTGGGATGTCTCACAGAGGAATAGCTCTCCACCACTGGCAGTGGACTAATGGAGTCCGACCAGCCACACCATTACTACCAACCATTTGAAGAGCTCCCTGCCATGTGTCAGGTTCTACAGCAAGTGCCTGTGTTCTACAGTAAGTACATTCCTGTGCCTGGAATATTTCATGCAGTCTTTCATCTCCAAACCCATTCAGTATATTATTATTTCCACTTTGCAGGGTACATGAGACACAGAAGATATATCTTTCTCAAAGTCATGGAAATAATAATATCTTAGTTACTGTTTATTGTCATGATCACACATCATGACCAAGTCAACTTATAAAAGAAAACATTAAATTGAGGGCTCATAGTTCCAGAGAGTAGTGGAGTCTGTGGCCATCATCGTGAAGACCATGGCAGCAGTCAAGCAGGCATGGCACTGGAGCAGTAACTGAGAGCCTACACCTTATCCACAAGTTAGAGGCAGAGAGATAGCTTACTGGGAATCGCATGGTCCACCCCCGGTGACACACCTCCTCCTAATCCTTCCCAAACAGTTCTACCAACTGGGTACCAAGCAATCAAACACATGAGCCTGGGGAGGGAGTGGGGTGAAGAATTCTAATCCAAATTACCGCAAATAGTAAGCAGTTGAGTGAGGTTTTAAATTTCATTCTGACCCCAAGTCAATAATACAACATTCTTTCACTAGGGTTGCTAGGTAAAAGACTTACACAGGGTTATTTCCAAGGGACAGCTAAAATCAATGATCTAATCATTTGCATATTGTGTTTTAAAACCTGGAGACTTTACAGTTCTACAAATATGAAGACCAGATAATTAATGGGTGAATGCCACAAATTATGGTGAAGTTTTTACTTTATAGAACTTTCTTTATTGGACTCAATCAGTATTGTCCTCTTTGAGAATTATTTTTCCTTCCTAGGATAGATCTGGGTATAGGGAGAAGAGAAGAATAAATAAACAGCATGGAATACTCTATCCAATTCTTGCCAAGAATAAGCAAATCTGGCAGGAAAGGCATATGCTTTTCAAATGGTAGAAAATGGATAAAGAAAGGATGTGGCCAAGAACTCAAGTTTCATGAGTCGATGAGAACAGTCCTCAAAACCTGAAGGAGAAGCGAGCTGGTACAAGTGAAGGCAAACATAGATGCCACTCCCACAATCATCCAGCTCTTCTCTGAACAATGAGAAGGCTTTCATGATGACAGTCACACACTGATGTGCCTCTGGACTCACTAACCTCTTCATTGTCCCCTGTCATATGCCCATCATTATTTCCTTCTTCACTCATTTTGAAGCTAGTCTACTTTTCTATTAATCTTCTTATCAAATGCTCATTAATAACCTTTCATGTCAACAGGAACTACTATTAGCCTGTGTTGATTTTATAAATAAAGTGAGGCCCGTGAAGGTGATTAAAATGGCATGCAGTTCACACACGGCCAGGTAAAATCATGAGGACTTGCAGAACAATGTTCTTAAATCACATCGAATCTCTTCCCCAGAATATAGACAGGACATGGGGATCTAAAATGTAGGGAACCTAGAAACAACCATATCCTTAGTGATGTGAATCCACAGCCTTCTCCCGTTATTGTTTATCTTTATAAAGCCTAAAAATTTTCACTCCACAGAATTGAGGTGCAGACAAATCCTTCATAAAGGACAGCTGTATATATCCATTATTTATTCCTTACATTTCAAGAAGAGTCCTAGATTTGTGTATTTTGAACATTTTGGGGGGAGCTGAAGGAATGATTCTTAGTAAAGAGCTTGTCGAACAAACTGGAGAAGCTGAGTTTGGCACCCAGCACGTATGTAAAAGCCTAGGTGTTGGAGTGTACTCTCATAGTGTTAGGGAGCCAAAGGTAGGAGGATCATGAGCCCAAGTCACAAAAACAGTCGCTATCTTTCAAAAAAAATGGTGGACTGTTCCTAAGGAATGACATCCAAAATTAACCTCTGATTCCATTGTGCACACAGATATGCATGCCCCCCACGCCTGTGCATATGAACACACAAACCTTCATGTGTACACATAAACAGTAATTAAAGGTTATGCTTTTAACAAATCCAGTGGCAACTATAGGTCTTAGATTTCTATTTATTTATGAAAACTAAACAATAAAAACAAAACATACTTGGAAACTGATATATGAGTTGTTTTAAACATACACGTGTTTAGATACAGAAAAGATTGCAAGGGGAAAAAACAGAAATCAAGAATGTACATCTTATTAACCTACGCATGAGCCAGGTTTGAGCGCACCTGTAATCCCGGCACTTGGGAGGCAGAGAAAGGCAAACCTCTGTAAGTTAGAGGTCAGTCTGGTCTGTACAGTGAGTTCTAGGACAGCCAGAGCTACATAGTGACATCTAGTCTTGGAAAAATACAATAATAAGGGGCCGGAGTGATGGCTCAGTGGTTAAGAGAACTGACTACTCTTCCAGAGGACCATGATTCAATTCCTAGCACCCAAATAGCAGCTCACAACTGTCTGTAACTCCAAGATCTGATACCCTCACACAGACATATATGCAGGTAAAACACCAGTGCACATAAAATAAAAATAAATAAAAATAAAAAATACAATAATAATAATAATAATCAACACATGATTAAAAGGCATATGCCAGAGAAATGTTATTTTTAATTTGTTATTGTTTTGGCTATCTATATTTATTTTTTATAAAACTAATTTAGAAAAATTCAAGAGTAATAAACTAGAGATCAAGTCCCCCAGATCTCCCTGTTTTGAGAGGATGGGGTTAGAGAAGTCAAAAGTCTTGATAACATCAGGAAGACTAACACTGGGACTTGGAAGGCTTTTACAGAGATCAAGGCATTCTCAAAGGAAGCAGCGAGGCAACAAAAGAAAATAACTGGCTTGGATCAGCTGGAGATGACAGGCTGCAATTCTGCTCTCAGACTACTTCATTGTTTGGGAACTGTACTCCTTCCATAGAGAATCTTACCTGGACTGGCAAGCATGAACCCTAACAGAAACATGTGTCTGGATTTTGTCGCTATTTAATTATTCATCAGAAGAAAACCTACTTCTTGATTACAGAAAATAAGGTCCTCATAGATTATTATAGCTCAGAGCAAAACCGCAGAGAGAAAAAACTGCTTCTCTTCCCCTCCTGCCCAAAAATTGTCTACAAAGCAATTCATGTATTTAAATGTGGGCAACATATTGCTAAGAATTGACAGCTAATTCTAACATGTTAGACACCTGTAGTCTTGAGGGTAAGAAAGTACTGGAATATAATGGAAAGCCTTGGAGTACTCTAATCAATGCTGTAAAGGCCAGGTTTCCAAGGAAACAGTACCACACATGTTCTAGAAAGCTGGATTAAACCAGTAGGCAAGAGGTACTTCAAAATGAAATATTGACATGGAAAGATGCTATAACTCAAGCTCATCAAAACCGGAGACATGGAATTCTCTCTCTTTTTAAGCAAAATACACCAAAAGGGAAATCTGTGAAGTCTAACACAGAGCATGGGTGCATCCTGGAATCACACGCTGTGCTAACAGAAAAGATATTCTTAAAAGAGTGTCTATTATTCCCAGTGTAAGGACAGGAGTTTCACTATCAGAGGTGTATCACAGTCTCAAAGTCACACAGGTAATAACTGAGAGAAATCATGTCACCCAACTGTCAGGTCTCACATTGGTTCTCTCTCATCAAGGTCACCCCATGTTGATATGGTGCTAGAAAATGCCTGAGACCCTGTGAACCCTGCATGTTTTGATGGCTATAGTTCAATCCCCATTCATGTTTTCATTGCAGATCCTTTCATAGCTACTTGTGAATAGATCAATGTAGCTCAAGAGATGTCTCCAGGTTCTGTAAACAGACTTGAAGTTATTTGCCTATTGATGGTGGGCTAGCTCTAGAATTTTGGATGTACCAGAGATAATTAGTGTGAGAACGCCAGAGAACTAGTCAATTCTAGGAAATGTAGATAGCTAATGGGGTCAGTGAAGGCACAAACTCAAGGGAACACAGGGACATTGGTTTCTCAGAACGAAAGTAAAAAGATCTCAGAAGTTAAGAGAGAATTCAGAAGCGATGGTTTAAATAAGGAGAATCTTTCAAGAAAGAGGGGCTAGTCAACTCTGTAAACACCACAGACATGTCAAGTACAATGCAATAGTTTTATGAAGTCCAAGGTCAGAAGTATTCCTGAACTCCATAAGAGACTAGAGTACAGACCTTGTGCTAATGAATCCAGAGGTAGACAAGGCTATAAAACGTGTTCTTCTTTTGTGCTAATGCTTCTAGGAAAGCTAGCTGCTACTTCACTGAGCAGGGTCACAACTCCTGTAGCTAGGAAGTGACATTGGCTAGCTCATATCAGTTTTTTGTACATCAGACAGTACAGGTATCCAAACCCCACCCCAAGACCACTCTCCTTAATGCACATACAAAGTCCCCAAACACCTTTTTCACCTGAGCCTTCCAAACTCATACTTTTATCTCCTGTGTGGCATTCATCTCCCCCTCCCTGCCCCATGTTTCTATGGTGATGTCCAATTATAATCATGGGCATGCTAACTCTCATTGAACATTTATTCATTTTATGTCAAGTTCTTCACGTGTCATTTCATTTGAATGCTTCAAATCTGATCTCAGAGAGTTGCCCAAGACAAATTATCAGGAATCAGAACCAGTATTCTGATCCAGTCTGTCTGTTGCCACAACCTGACCTCTTCACCACTGCACTATATTTAGAAGGTTCAGAAAATGCACGTCCTACCGACTCAATATCAGTAATGGTGATAATAGCATAGCTATGAACACTGTGTTTCATATTTTCTTTAATGCTAAGACTATTACTCTATTCTGTGTCTACATGTATGCTAAGTGGTGTTATTGTAAAACTATAGCTTCATTCAGGAGCACTTACTGAAGACCATACTCTCACATTCCAACTACAGAGTCAACACAGGTCAAATTCTTCAAGATTTCAAGATTTCTACATCGACTTATGATATTTGGGGTTGATGAGACAGTCCCCAAAAGGCCATGAACTTATCTAAGCAGATCTGAGTTCAAAACAGGATACATTTTAGAGACAATTAGGTCTCTGATACGTAATTCTGCTCCAACTCCAGTCTGGCGTTTTTTACAATGTTTTGAGAATATTTCTTTGAGAAATAGAAACAAGACTGAAAATCAATCATTTTTAAATTTTTAAAATATTGTAGTAAGAGGAGAAGTGGGTTGCATCCCACTGCCTGGCTAGCTTAACCCCTGAAATAACCACACAGAAATTGTATTAAATTACTGCTTGGCCCATAAGCTCTAGCCTCTTATTAGCTAACTCTCACATCTTGATTAACCCATCTCCATTAATGTGTATCACCACTTGA
>LOJH01022611.1:0-19833 GCA_001685095.1 Ellobius talpinus
TGTGTGTGTGTGTGTGTGTGTGTGTGTGTGTGGACAGTAGACAAATGGGAAGCAAACTGAAAAGTGCCAGACCTTGGATTTGGATCCCTTGGCAGGCTTGACGCTGAATAGCTTTGATTGCTAGAAATCACTGGCAGCCAGGCTTCCCCTTCACCCTGGGTGTGGAGCCCTGTGGTTGCTCCACTCCTACTTAGCAGAAACTGGAAAACTTGTGTAGAGGAGGAGAGGTGTGAACTTGATCTGAAAACAAAGAAGGACCAAGTGAAAGTTTGTATCCTGAACTGGGAGACTTATGACCCCCTGTTATCTTGCTCCCTGATCCAGGAAACCAATCCTCCGACAAAAGCAGCAAATGATTCCTCACTATGAAAACAGACATCCATAAAAGAGTTTCAGATACTGAGCAGAGCCCAGCCAAAGTTACCCCCCCCCGACGAGTTCCCAATTTTCAGGGAAACTCCCCATTGACAAACTTAGCCGGAAGCATAGGCTAGGTTATGCCACAGGAGAAGAAGCCAGCATTAATCTTGCTGTTTTGCACCAATGAACATTCGTTCCTGAAAGAGACACATGCCATCCGTGGTTGGCTGGGGCTTCTGCTCCAGGCTGTCCTGTCTGGGCTTATGCTAATTCAGCATCCGCTGTTCACTATCAACATGGCAGAAGAAATGGTGTGAGGTGGACCTTTTGCTGAGATGTTAAATGCTTTTGTAAATATTTGATGTGGTAGATTATTAAAGTATTTAAAACGCTGACAAGACATGTATTTGTATCAAAATGATACAATGCTTTCATATGTTCACTATACAGAGTGTTGAAATTGAGCTAATTGTCAGGCACTCTCATTCTCTTGTGAAAGCCATGATCAACTTTCAGCAATTGGAAAGCCTGCCATGCATCTTCACGAGTTACAGACGCCATATTTTCAGCTAAGTCTTTTGAATTTATTATCCTTTCAAACTGGAATTTTGTATCCTCGTACCTACAACCTTCCAATCCTTTTCCTTCCCTTCCCAGGCTCTGGTAATCACAACTCTACTCCTGACTGCTTTAGATTCCACATATAAGTGAGATTATGTGGTATGTGTTTTAATGTGTCTGGATTAGTTCCTTGAACATAATTCTGTTCATATTCATCTATGTTATCCCCTTCTTTTTAAAGGCTAAATATACACCTCTCCCTCTCTCTCTTTCCCTCTGTCCCTTCTTTACCCATTTATATGTCGCCAGGCCGACTAGACACTTAACTCTTATGGGCAATGTTATAATGAATGTGGGGATGTAGCCATTTCTCCAGCATACTGATTTAATTTCCTTTGCATAGCTACCCAGAAGTGGGATTGCTAGATCATATGGTCTCTCTATTTTTAGCTTGTGAGGAACCTCCTTACTGCTTTCCATAATGGCTGCACTCATTTACATCCCCATCAACAGTGTCTGTGTTTTATTCTTAAAAGTTTCCCAATGAAGTGACACACTCTCATACACTTTCCATTGGTCAAAGCAAATCATATGGCCCCACAAAAAGCTGGCAAGGAAGTAGCATTTTACTACAGCCTAGAAATAGAAGGAGGATAATATGAACAACTTATGCAACAGTCTTCCTGTCTGGCACCACATAGTCCACATACTCTCCTTCCCATATGTGTGATACACTTATTTCTCCTGGAGTAAACCTCTCTACTCTTTCATCTAGAAATGGCATCAAATGCAACCTCTGGAACTTAGCATATTATGCCATCGCTCCAGCAAAGGATGTGCTCAAGACTCTGTATTTCAGACCATGCATGACGTCTGACCATCTGGTGATCCAGGAATTAAACACCCGAACACAGGGACAGAGAACTCCAATATATCAAAAGGGAATTAAAAGGAAAGGAGACAGGCAGTGGCAAGTGTTGACTCAACAGGGAAGCTATGTTCATGCTCCCTTCCAGATCCTGTGGTCTGGAGGACCACAGGAAAATATGCCCCCAGTGAGGCAGGTGCACAGGAAAGTCACTTCCTTTGGAACAGTGCCAACTTTTGCATCCACTTCTGTGCACAGATGCTGATGGGAACTCAGAACTCACTTTAAATTATGAAGAGCCTTTCAAAAATGTAGTGGCATTTCATTTATATTTTAATAAATACAGCTTGCCTGATAATCAGAGAGTAAAACAGTCACATTGGTCAGCCTTACAGACCAGGCAGTGGTGACACACATCCTTAATTCCAGCAGTCACACTAGTTTGCCATAGAAACTGGGTGGAGCATGCCTTTAATCCCAGTGGTGCATGCCTTTAATCCAAGCCCTAGAGAGGATTATAAAATGGGAAGGACCAGCTCTCAGACAGTCTCATTCTGAGATTCCTAGAGGCAGGATAGCCATTTTTGGACTGAGGTCGAGGTAAGAGCCAGTGGCTGGCTATTTTGCTTTTCTGACCTTTAGATTGAACCCCAATTTCTCTCTCTGAGTTTTTATTAATTGTGCTTCATTTGGGGCCAAAGATCCAAGAAGAAGAGCAGATCATGAGCTTCTTTTCAGATGGAAATGGAGTCTTCAGGAGAAGAATTGACTCCATCATAAATGTAGTGAGACAGAGAAAAATAAGTCTTTGCATAGTAATTTATTCTCTAAAGACAGGTCGGGCCCACTCACATTTGGGAGGAGATCTGCTTTGTTTAATCTAAAGATTCAAACATTACTACATGCAGAGATGTCTCCACAGGTCTAGAGTAATACCTAGTCCCATGTCTGAGTACCCCATGATTGGAGATTGACACATAAAATTGACCATCACAATCATTCTGTATTTCTTGAGATACCTCTAGCAAAAGGTTTACCAAACATGAATCACTATTTCTCCAATCCCTGAGATATTTGCTTGTTGTCCATTACCAGAGAGTGATGCCACAGAGATGGAAATTTCATGAGCAACCCTCTGTGGCAATGTGACAGTCCCCCCATGTTTGTGTGCTGATTTCTACATCCTCAGGATGACCTATGTTGTGTTATGGTGGCAAACAAACAATTATAAAATCTTAGTGACTTATATCAGCAGTGTAACACTGGGCTTATTTAAGCAGAGAACTGGTCCTGTTTCTCATTAGATCAAAGCAGTAATCATATGTGTGAGTAAAACAACCTCAGATGCCTTACAAACCATCTTAGTAGCCTCAGACTGACTGATTAGCGGGTAATAATTATTAAACCAATCCATCTATTGTGTCACGTAGACACACTAAAATACATATGTATGGAGATCCATTTCACCATCAGGAAGAGACTTAGCACCCACAAGATACTGGATGCCCCCAAGACTAATCAGGAGGCAGGCATGACATACAAGTCCGGGTTCTTCTGTGTTCAGTCCAGGTGTTTTTCTGCAAGCCTGCTGGTACAGATGACATGACGGGCAAGAGGGATTGAAAAAGAAAAGCTGTTTTCTGTCAGCTGTGCTGGGCTTGACCCCAGCCCTGCTGAGTTGCAGGACACTGGGCTGGAAGAGCCATGTTGGAAGTGACTCCTTTGATGTTCTCAAAGGTCAGAGCACATCGTTCTCCTTTGGAGTGTCACTCGGCTGTAGGCAGAGGATGTTTCAGTGCTGGGAGAGCCAATTAGAGCCCAACTAACCTCCCATGACACTGAAATTCCTTGTAGAACTTGCCAGTTTCTTGCAACGGTATTTTTTTCTTACCATTTGAACCATCCCTTGTGGGTCATGCAAGGGTGCCATCTTCAAACTATATTTGTATGAAGACAAAAAGTGATGTCTACCACTGGGAGATCCATTGCCAAGACAGAAGGGAGGAGGGTACACTCCTCTTCTGTTTACAAGTCACGGGTCATACTAAATCATTTGCCTACCACTAGGCTAGCCACCGTGATCACATAGGCAAGAAGCTTTCATTGGCTTTTGAGCAGCCATCTCATACATGTGACTAGAACGTCAAGCAACAGCAATGCTATAGCTTGAATGCATACCACACAAAGCAGGCAGTAGAGACTCAATCTCTGGTGCAACAGTGCTTGGAAGTAGAGTTTAGTGTGAGATGATGAGCGGATTAATGCTGGTATCCTGACAGTGGTTCCTTCTGAAAACATAAGCCTGTCCTGCTTTCATCTCCTACTTGACAATGGGGTCCTACTGAAGGGATGAGATTGGCCATCTTTTATCTCTCACTTCTATTCCCTTTCCTTTCTGCCATGGAATGACGCAGGAAGAAGGCCCTCGCCAGATGTAGGTCCATATATGACTTTGAAGTTTCCAACATACCAAGAGACTTCTGTCATTATAACTTATCCAATACGGGGTACTGTTATAGCAGCAGAATAAGCCAGATACTTAATGAAAACTAATACGAAAATCAGAAATCAATATAAATGAAGGTCTCACGGGACCATGCAGAGAACTTAAGAACAGTTTAGAAGGAACCTTCTACTTGACTTAAAAATAAAACTGTTGCAGAAGAAAAGAACTGATTTAAATGTAAAGGAAAGTCAAAAGACAAAGAATATCCCTTAATTAAATGTATGTATGTATATAATTTACATCCAACAGAGAAATTTATATAGGTTGATACAGAGCATAATAGAACACCTCATGGTTTAGACACAGAAGAGAAAAAATGTGGATTCATCAAGAAAAGCCATCTGTCAATTGTTGAGAGTCATACAGACATAAGATAGCAAAACAGGAACTTTTCCAGAAAGTATTTCTGAACTATCCCAGGGCCAGGGCACTTTACCCCATGCTGAAGCCAAAAAGATCTATTCAATGCCTACCTCTGTCAATTGCTGTGGTTCTAGCGGTAAGGTGAGGCTCCTGGCACTTCCTGGGGAGGGACAATTGTGCCATATGAGATGACAAAATATTTGAGATCAGATTGATATTGGTCTCAAAAGCTACAATTAGATTTAGCTCCATGGTAGAAAACTTGCCTAGCAAGTTCAAGGCCCTGGCTTCAGTCTTTAGCTTGGGAGGCTTGGAAGGGACATAGTTACAAACTTGGGACACAGAGATGGGCACATCTTTGTAAATTCAAGGCAAGCCTGGTCTATGTAGGAATCCCAAGACAGTCAGGGCTAACTAGTGAGAATGATTCAAGAAACAAATAATCTGCTCCCTACCATAGCTGAAGTTGTATACAGGAAGG
This sequence comes from Ellobius talpinus, assembly GCA_001685095.1. Taxonomy (NCBI): domain Eukaryota; kingdom Metazoa; phylum Chordata; class Mammalia; order Rodentia; family Cricetidae; genus Ellobius; species Ellobius talpinus. Next base: position 5,140 of record LOJH01022611.1, read on the forward strand.
TAGGTATAGGAAGGAATTGAAATGAAATCCCAGGAAAAAGTGAGCAAGCATTATAAATACACAGCAGCCAGACCTGGAGTGCAGGCATGGGGACTTGAGAGGTTGGGAGGAGGGGGGTTGAGATCTTCCTCTTGGAGGCCTTGAATCTTTGTTTGTCCTCCTTCTTCTACCAAACTAGGGAAACCAGGGTCTTCTACACACTGGGCAAGAACCCTATCATTAAGTTGAATCTCTAGCCCTTGGTGTATTTTCAAATGATGTATGTGTGTGTGCTATTTCTGTTAAACTAAAACCCCAAATTGAAAAGCATCTCTATAGAGGCAGAATCAATAAACTGAGAAGATTTGATAGTTTTGGTTTTGAACATTAATTCATGATGACCTTGATGAAGTCTTTCAACCTCTTCTAAAAAAGCAAGTGTTGTGCTTCTTCATTTACAAAATAAGGCAGTTCCTGCTTAGAGATGGCTCCTCTAAGACTCTAGGCCTTTTGTGATAGAACCTTAAAGGGCATGGCTTTACATGCAAAAGCTCTGGATCTCAGGAATCCTTCACAGTGTTCTCCTGTGTGTGCCCATCTGTGTGATTTCCAGATAGTGGACCAAATGTGGCAGATGCAGGTTTCGTGGAATGTGTCTGGGGCACATGGCTTCCTTACATGCTCTCAGTCTTGTGTCATGGGGCCTCTGAGGCTCCCTGCAAGGAAGCAGGGCTGTCTGGAAGCTGAGCTGGCAACTCGTTAACACTCAATTAAAGCTCTTCGCTACAGTATGGCATTAACTTTTTAAAAATTTATACTAGCAATTGAAGGAAGTAAAGTGCAACTGTGGTTTTCAAAGCTGCTCGTGTGAGGGAGGCTGTGGAATTGTTCTCATCTGCCCAGGGTTCAGTTTTCAAATTTACACATGCAATTGAGTTGGAAAGTAAAGCGTGGCTTTAAGGTGGATGTGGATGTCTTACATGGCACAATATTAACCACTTTATATTTATAAATGTAATTAAAATGGAATTACTTTGGAATTAAAGAACATGAGAAGGAAAAGATACATGCACTTTCTTAGGGATACGCTGCTTTTCCCTCTCTATAAATTCCTGATGAGTGTGTTGTTAGCAAAGTCCTAACTAGTGTAGAACAGTGCGCTCAGATTCTCCATTGGAACAGCAAAGAGATTCTCGTCACATTTACCATCACCCTGTCTCACCTCATGCTCTCAAGTTGAAGTCCAAGGGATCTGCTTCACCTGGGGTTTGGGAGGGTGGGCCTGTTGCACACTTGGTAACTGGCTCATAAATGCTGAGGCTGTTGGGTACCTTAGAGGAGAGCCAGCTATCACACGCCACCATCCCTGGAGTGATGCGTGAACTGGTTTGGAGAAACTGCAAGAGGATCCCTGGGAGTCTCTCTATACAGCTGGGAGTCTATTGGCTTGAAGCCTTGTCCCGGGGAGGTGGTTGCTGTTCCAGGTGGGGCCTCCCATATACAGAAGTACTTCCTGGCTAAACACAGGCCTGTAATGATTGGGGCAGGTCCTGGTAGGAAACATGGACAATTTCTTATCCCCTTGCATATCCAAGCAGTATATTCCAGAACATTAGAAAAGTCACATGAGGGGAGTTGGGGGGAGGGAATGGGAGGAAAGGAGGGTGGGGAAAGTGCAATCTGGGATGTAAAGTAAATAAAAGAAAATTCTCTTGGAAGTTGTCTTTCTTGACTCTTGGCATTGCCAGAAATCCTTTAAACATCTTTTCCCTTCCAGTTTAGATCAGTTCTTTGAAAACCACTAAGTTTCCTAATTGTATAACAGGACATTGTTGGATAATGCCAAAGTGGAGATGTTGCCTGTTTGTCCCCTGATCCAAGGAGACCAGGAGGGCACACATCTGTGCTGCTCAGCTCAGCATGTCTCCATCTTTGCAGGAGAGGCTGCCATGCCTTCTGCCTCCCCTCTGTCATTCTCATTGCAGGAAGCATCTCATTATCCCCATGCTTAGGACTGAGGGGAACCAGTGCCTGTGCTTGGCAGTGTCCTGCTGAGCCCTAAAGCCCCAGGCATTCAGGTCTTGCCCAGGCCAGGCAAGATGCCCACCTTGGTCTTTCCCTCCTCAAGGCTCTAGGTGGGAAAGAGTGGGGAGACTCTGCTGTCGCGCATCTCTCCTGTCTGTGATCTAAGCCCCCCTTATCATCCATTGCCATTTTCCGAAGTCTTTGAATTAAGACCCCTTTCTCCTTTCCCTCCCCCTAACACATCTGCATGCTCATTGAGGCGAAAAATTACATGATTTCAAGATTGCACTGGGTCCTGTTTCAGACCTTGGGCCTAGTTAGTGGGGCCATCGCCGTGCAATTAAGCTGGGACTCACAGTCCTTAACAAGGACTCGCAAGGCTTCCGCGGGAGAGCTTCCTGAGATGGCTCTGCTTCACTGCTCCGCAGCCCTGGGGTGCCTTTGTCATATCCAGAGCTTCCATCTAGACACCCCAGGCAGAGTAAGTCTGAGGAAAAACATGGTGGAGCTGCACAGAGTGCATCGTGGTAAATAGCTAGAAGGCTGAGGGAGAGGAGTTGTCCCTGCAAACAGTTCTGTTTAAAACGCTCAAAAGGAAAGGTTAGGACTCAATCTTTGGCAAGGAGAGTCAGACTTGCTATTAAGTGAGACAAACACATCAGATGACATCATGGACTGGTTTTCGCTGCGGCTCCTGTCAGGACAAAGCACAGGAGCTTCCAAAAAATACACGAAAGACAATGGGCTTGAAAATGAGGGATTCAGGGTGGGAAGATAAACGAGAAAACAGCAGAGCCTTGAATGTATTTTATGTCAGACTTGTCGGGAAGAAAGAGCGATACTTTATGATCACGTGGGCAGGATCAGGTACATGGATACACAAATGGCTACAAGGGGGTCCCTTCAGTTCTGTGGACAACGGACCAGGCTGAGTCTTTTAGGTCAGAGGGTTTGCCTTGACAACTGGGAATACAAACTTTTTAGCAACTGGACTGCGCATTTAATCTCCATTTCTATTGACTTAATCACCCCAGGCTTTACTGTTTTCTGTCTCTTTTTATCTTCTCACCTTTACCTCCTCAATTATTCCAAAGTCCCTGCAAGTCTGTGGTGAGTGGAGGCACAAAGCACCCCAGGCAACGAGTCAGAAATTATTCTGGGATTTATTCAGAGTATGAGAGAACCCACTTACTGTAAATCTCCCGAAATTAACCTGACTACAAGGAAGGCTGGGCTGAACTCTCTGGTTTTGTGGACACCGTTTGTGGATATCTTCACCTGTTCCTTCAGTGGGAACCGACTGAACACTTGCTTCGCCTCCGGCCAAGGGTCCTTGTCTCTTTAGGGCTTTCTTTGCAACTGGGGAAATGCACTCCACAGATAATGACAGGCAGATGGAGGAGGATATTTGCCTGGAAACACTGAGCCTCTGGGCTGCGGGCCAGCGGTCCTGTCCTATGTGAGCCTGGTCGTGCGGGTCAGGACCATCTGATTGGGCAAACAGTTCCCTGCAGTGGGTTGTTTATGCGCATGTTTCTAGGGGGGCATGGGAAGTTCTTGGTCGGAGAGAATGAGCTTGAAGAAGTGAGCTTCTCCACTCCGGGCGTGAGTTGGGAATGGACGCAACTAAGTGCTGCTGTCCCTCTCTCGGTGGCCTTCTGAAGAGATCACACCTGAAGTTGGCCTCTCTAATCCGCTCTGTGCTTTCCGGCCTCTGTTCCCCAGAAGTGCAGGGAAGCAGAGGACGCAAGCAAATGAGCGAGAGGATCAAGCTTTGTGCTGTAAAAGAAGAGAAAGCGGAGCAGAGAAGCAGAGCTGGCGAGGTCGGAGGGCTCTTCCTGGGCACAACTTTGTTGTTGTGTAAAGTTCAGAGATATTGTTTTATTTTCATTATTTTTTTAGATCAGCGTACCAAGTAACAGATTTCATCATAGTGACTCTACATATGTGTCATACTTTGTTGTCATTTGTTCCCCTCCCCCACTGCCCTTTCCCATGCTTCCTGTCCCACTCTAGCTGGTTCTTTTCCAGCCTTCAGAGAGCCAGCCTCCCTCTCCTTCCTTATCGCGCATATTCTATTGCCCTCTGTATTTCTCAGCTCCCTTATGATCTTAGTCATCCCTTTCTGTGAGTTCCTTTCTAAGTTTCAACACCAGTGCTCTTTTTTAAATTATTTTTTATTTTTTACATTTATTTTATGCTAACATTTTCACCTATTTTTACATACTGACCACAGCTTCCCCTCCTTCCTCTTCTCCTGCTGTCTCCCCCAGCTCCCATCTACCCCCTCCTCCCTTTACACCAGTGTTCTAAAACAGAAGAAATGACCATGATCCCAAGACTCAAAGGGCCCCTTCCATCCTGGCGAGGACCTGAGATTGAGTAAGTGGCCTTCAGCAGGACTGGGGTCTTTCAGTGCCACACATTTGCACTCAGTACCTCCAGAATGGAGAGAGGTGTTGTCTGATCGTAAGCCAGCCACTTTGGAGTGTTTTGTTACTGGCTGGTTTTGAATATTTTGTCATAGAAGCCTAAGTGGCCCAAAACAATAAAGTACCCACTACTTAAGATTTAATATATTATGTGCGAGTGCTTTGCCTGCATGTATGTACGTGCATCACATGTGTGCCCTGTGTCTGTGGAGATCAGAGAGAGTGTCAGATCCCTTATAACTAGAGTTACAGATGATTATGAACTACAGTGGGGGTACTGGGCTGTGAACATGGTCCTCTGAAAGAGAAGCCAGTGCTCTTAACAACTGAGCCATTTGTCCAGCCCCACTACTCAGAATTGAAGGCAGGCAGTTTCTCCTGAATCAGTACAGTTTGCAATATCTCTTATTTTTAGCAGGCATTTGACCAGCATACTTCTGTCCTTGTTTCCCTTCAGCATAAAGGTTGACTCTCTAGACTAAATCATCAGTAGGAGCAAACAAGAGTGAGGTAGGAAATAACTGGGTGGCAGGTAAAAGTCAAATCGCCAGTGAGACTGGGAGTCCAGAAGGTGACACATTTGTAGTGGTTGTCTCCTTGTTAGGCTGAAGCAACGTGAGGGCAGTGCCCTTTTTTTCCTGTATCTGGTACAATGTCTAGCTTACCTGTAGGCACTTAACACCTATTTCTCATTATCATTGAAACTGACAAATAACGGGATCCCTCTTGCCCACCCCACACATGGAAAGGCAATTGCTGCCTGGACTGGTGTCAATTCAAACCACAGCCCTGCTGCTGAGACAAGAACTTTGCCTTATCTTGAAGCCTTATAGCTACCGGGAGCTGCAGGCCAATGTAATTTGCTGGTGCTTTTTAAGTCACTAGCAGTTTTTCAGCAAACATATCAAACCCTTAATGGGGTTTTTGAAAGTAAATCTCTTGTTTGAAGTGAGAAGGAAAAGAAATAAGCAGTTATTATTCCATTCCTGTCCTTTACCTTTTAATCTGGGGGCTGAGGAAAGGTGAGTGAAGCCGAGGTGGGTAGACCGATTCCTCAAAGCAAACAGGCATCCCGGTGGAGAGTCAGCCTCCCTCAGCCAGTGCTGTGCCTGGGAGCCACGTGGGTGAAATATTAAGTATCAGGCAGCAGTAATGTGGCTGCTGCAGACGTAATCGGATGAGTAGTTAAAGGCCTGGCGTTCTTTAGGGAAACAAATGATTGATCAACCCTGCAAAATAAATATGCTGGCACTTTGACTGTACATAGCAACTTTAAATATTCAGTCTATTCTATGTTCGTGAAGGGCGTCCTCATTCTACTCTTGGTTGTTTGTGATTTTGGATGAATTTATCAAACATGCCTATTTAGGGATTTTTGATCCAGGCTGTGGATGCAGGGAGCGCCATTTAAAATTCCTGTTCTGTCTCTTCCTTGGCAAGAAGCTCCTTGGAGGCAGTGATAACATGCAGTTGGCTGTTGGGGAGGCTGTGTGTTCTTTGGAGGACAGCGCTGGGGTGAGGGCCATCTGGGCCATTGACTTACAAAGGCACCCACCAGTGTGTGTATTTGCAGCTGGGAAGCAGTGGGTTAAACACAAAACATGATATGGTTTGGAAAGTACTTGGTTCATTGTGGCCACGAAGGGATCCAGCCTTTAATGATTAGGGATAGTTCCTTCTGGGGCAACCTATGTGGCATGTACTTCCCACAAGGGAGATGTGGCTGAATCAGAAGTGCTGTGTGGTGTTGCTTCTCCAGGGCACTTTGGTGTTGGGCGACTCCTGTCGTTGAAGGCAATCAATCAGGTGCTTCTGGGTAGTAGAGAAGGGTAGAAGGTGGCTGGGTTGGCACAACTCTTAGTTGTCATAATATGTTGGCTCACAATAGGGAGAAGCTGTTTTGAGGATACATCTCTACGGTTGCTTGTGCCAAGTAGCACCTTTAGTCCCCTGGTGATTGTGGGTGAGAAACAGGCTCAGGAGATGACATGGTATCCAACAGACAGGATCCTTTTAAGTTGGGGAAAACATTCAGACTTTTATTTCTCTCTGGAAATAGTGCTGAGTTTGATGGAAGGCTACTGACGGGGATCTCTACGAAGGAGTTGGTTTGGAGTCACTGAAATGATAATATGCAAAGGTTATAAAGTGCTTTTATGCCCCACTATGTAAGTCATGTAAATAATCAGGTTAAATAATGACTTGCTTCGTTCATTAAAGTCAACGCACCCTTATTAAGTGCTTATTATATATCAAGCTCTCTGCTTAGGCCATGGAAAGGGGTGTGAGAGATATGGCCATCGGCTCTCAAAGCAGTAGAGAACTATTAGAACTTGGACTTCACATATGGACCTTATTGGGTTGCCTGTACCAGTACATGCTTCTCCAGGTGGTACCTAGTAGAACTTATAAGGAACAATCCCTGGGGTTATCCAGAGGACTTTGGAACAAGTGGGAAAATGTACCAATGCAACATTTTTAGGGAATTAAAAACCAATCATGGTGCTGGGCAATAGTGACACATGCCCTTAAACCCTGTGAATTTGAGGCCATCCTGGTCTACAGAGTGAGTTCCAGGACAGGCTCCAAGGCTACAGAGAGAAACCTTGTCTCAAAAAACAAAACAAAACAAACAGAAAAAAACCCCAAAAAACCAAAACCAAAAAATAAAAAAAAACAATTATGGTTCTGAGGGCCTAGCAAGAGCAGCTTTGGGGGTCATTGCCTTTATATCCATGTGTTGGCAACCAGGCTTAGCAAGTCAAGCCTGCTTGTGCTGAAGAGAGCAGATGGAGAGGTGGATCTTTCTCTTTGGGTCTTACTCAACCCTAGAAAGGCAACAGATGGCACCTTACAGCCAGAAGAGGCCATCTTGGGACACACAAAGGGCTTACCCACTGGGCTGTATGCTCACTGTTTATTAGTGACCAGGAGAAGGGTGGAATGGAAGCTGTGTGTTTGTGTGTGGGAGGGAATGCGACTTTATGGGGAATGTTCATGGTGGTAGGAGAAAGAAGGGCACGAGGGTCCCAGAGATGGGGAGCATGTGGAAGGCTCTGGTGGCTCTTTTTGCTGGAGTGACAGCTGGTAGGCAGCTGTAGAAGTACTGTGTGTGCTAACAGCCACAGTGACTGGGTGTTTATTGAATTGCTGTGGATTTTCTGAAAGCAAAGCAAGCATACCAAATTGCTGCAAATTACCAAGGGCTTTCCTAATGTCTGATAAAAATACTGTGAACGTTTAAGGACACAGGCTTGGCAAATGGTTCTGAGTATGGAAATAGGGCTGGTCAAATCCCAGAGGACAAATCACTGGTTCTTCAGGGCAAACCAACAGCTAGGAGAAGGGGAACCCTACCAGAAGGGATTGTTTCTGATTCAGGTTGGCCTCCTCGTCCCCAGTTAGCCTTCTGGCCTGTACTCCATGCTCTGCATGGTTCACTGCCTCTTGAGTAGCGCGTGCCTCCATCTGGTGGTGATGGTGCAATTTTGGGTTCAGAGTGAAAGCAGAGGATGGGCTGAATCTTAACGACTTTCCTTAATGATCCCCTGTCTTTCTTACCTTTATATGTCCTGCTGTTTCTTGTGCTGTTGGGAAATAAGAATGTCTTGAAAAGAAGGATATAAAATAGAAAAAAAATCTATCTGGGAGATAAACCCCTCCACAGCTCATATCTCGTTTCTTCAGACTCAGTCCAATCCTTTCTCTTGCTATGGTTCTGTCATTCTGTCCATTTTCATTCCTGACTTGGTTGTGTTCTTTAGACAAAAATAAACAATATTTCTTTTGTCCTAAGACAAAAAAGCCTTGCTGGCCTCAGAGGCTTTTTGCTTCCAGCCCTGTACTGAGAAGCTGTGGAGAGTTGGGATACTGTGGATTGAATTAAACCCAGTTTAAAAATCAAAGGAATAACAATTTAGGGTCCAAGTACACTTTGGGTTAAGCCACTTCAAAGTATCAGAAAAATTGTTGGAACTATTGGAAGAACACAGCAGGTGGCTGGGTTTCCATTTCTTAACCTGTATCATTCAATGTTTTGATTCCCAGGAGGCTTAAGGAACCTCATTGCCTTCTAGCCGTTTAAGTGCATCAGGAATTCCACCCTAGCCTTGACAGTTTGCAGGAGAATTTCAGGAAGAGATGTTCTACCTCCTGTTTATAAGTTTTTGTGGTTAACATCATTGCCTGCTTGCCTCAGCTTAGGAATTGTTTGGCCAGGATATTTCTCATTGAACACCAAGAAGACTAATACAGTTCTGGAAACACGTGCTTTTGTGGTACATCTCAGCAGGGGAGTCCAAGGTATTGAACTTTCAATATAATCAATGAGTTAGGAGAGAGGGCCCAGTGCTTTGGGGAGAGAACAAAGGCTTCCTGAACTGAGATTCTGAGAGGTCAAGAAGTGATGGAGTATGCCTGGGCCAGAGAGGGAGCAGACCAAAGGACAGAGTCAGAGAAGAGGCAAGCAGAGTTGCAGGCTCAGCTCTTCTCGTTACTGCTTGCCAGTCCAGCCATGGCTGCCCGCCGTTAGGAGTGGGACTATCAGGTAACAATGAGCAATGGGATATGATGCTTTCCATTGAGAATGAGCAGCCATCACAAGCAGAGAGGCAGCTCCTGATATAAGGAGATGAACTTCATTTGTGACTTTACACAATGGTGCTTCAACACACCTGATGATCTTTAATTTCTTAACCAGGACCTACCCTTGCTAGGGGGACCGAAGGCCAGATAACTCTCCCAATAAAACATTTTTTATTTTGGTGGGGGGTCATCCGGGAGCATGGCTTCTCTGGGTCAAGGAAGAGCTCTGGGTGAACCTTAACTTTTATCAGATGTGATCCCATTCAAAGAGTAGGAACTACCCATGTCCTAGATGTTTATGTTTGCCAAGGCCACAGAATTGAACACTCATGAATGAACCCTAACTTCGGTTAATAGATTTCCCTATCTGTAAGGTTAGGGTATTGGATTTTCTGAGTGCCTAGGTTCTTTTCATCTCTTTTTGTTTGTTTATTTATTTATTCATTTTGATTTTTACATCCCAAAGTTTTCCCTCCCTCCTCTCCTTTCAGTTCCCCTACAAATACCCTCCTCCTTCATCCACCCCTTCTTCCCAGTTTCTCTTCAAAAAAAGGGCAGGTCTCCCATGGATATCAACCAGCTGCACCTCCTCTTCTATTAAGGCTGCATGAGGCAATCCAATAGGAGGAAAGGGTCCCAAAAACAGGCAACAAAGTTAGAGGCAACCCCTCCTTCCTCTGTTAGAATCCCCATAAGAAGACCAAGCTACACAACTGTAACATATATGCAGAGGACTTAGGTCAGTCCCATGTTCTCTGGTTGCCAGTTCAGTCTCTGAGCTCCTACGAGCCAAAGTTAGTTAATTCTGTGGGGTTTCTTGTTGTGCCCTTGACCCTGCTGGCTCCTACAATCCTTCCTTCCTTCTTCAGCAGTGTTTCTCAAGCTCTGTACTCCAAATGTTTGACCATGGGTCTGCTTCTGTTTCTGCCTTCACCATTTTCATGAGCAAAGCCTCTCTGATAATAGTTGGGTTGGACACGGATCTATGAGTATAGCAGAATATCGTTAAGAATCATTTCTCTGACTCCCCCCACCCCCAAGTTGTGTTTGGTTCTATCCCAGGTCTCTGGGCTATCCAGCTTCTGACCGCTGGCCCTCAAGGATGGTCTCCCTCTCATGATATGGGTCTCAAGCTTGGTCAGCCATTGGTTGGTCACTCCCACAATTTCTGCACCATCTTTATCCCACCACATCTTGTAGGCATAGAAAATTGTAGGTTGAAGGGTTTGTAGCTGGGTTAGTGTACCAGTCCCTCCACTGGAAGACTTGCTGGCTACAGGGGATGGCCAATTCAGGCTGCTAGAAGTCTTATCTAGGGTTACCTTTATAAATTGCTGGGAGTTTCTATTGTACTAGGTTTCTAGCTCATCCCAGAGATGCCTCCAGATTCCAGTTGTCTCTCCCAGTGCTCTCTCACTCCATTCTCCCCTGACCTGATCCCTCCTGTTCCATATCCACCACCATCCAGATCTGTTCCTCTGTCCACTGGTGAGCTCTATTCTATTTTCCCTCCGCAGTGAGATTAATAAGTCTGCCTCCTCCCAGCATTGAGCTCTCCTTGTTGCTTAGCCTCTCTTGGTCTTTACAGCTAATATCCACTTATAAGTTAATATATACCATGTTTATCTTTCTGGGTCTGGGTTACCTCACTCAGGATGATCTTTTCTAGTTCCATCAATTTGCCTTCAAATTTTCTGGTGCCATTGTTTTTAACAGCTGAGTAATAATCCATTTGTATAAATGTACCACATTTTCTTTATCCATTTTCCTATTGAGGGACATCTAGATTGTTTCCAGTTTCTGGCTATTATGAATAAAGCGGCTATGAACATAGTTGAGCAAGTGTCTTTGCAGTATTGGTGGATCATCCTTTGGGCAAGAGTGGTATAGCTGGGTCTTGAGGTCGAATGATTTCCAGTTTTCTGAGAAACTGCAATATTGCTTGTAGCTGTACAAGTTTGCACTCCCAACAACAATGGAGGAGTATTCCACTTGCTCCATATCCTCTCCAGTATGAGCTGTCACTTGTGTTTTTGATCTTAGCCATTCTGACCAGTGTAAGATGGAATCTCAGAGTCATTTTGATTTGCATTTCCCGATGACTAAGGATATTCAACATTTTTAAAAGTGATTCTTGGCCATTTGAGATTCTGTTGAGAATTCTCTGTTTAGATCTGTACCCCATTTTCACTGGATTATTTGCTTTTTCAATGTCTAGTTTCTAGAGTTCTTTATATATTTTGGATATTAGACATCTGTCAGATGTGGAGTTGGTGAAGATTTTCTTCCATTCTATAGGCTGCCTTTTTGTCCTATTGACAGTGTCCTTTGCCTTACAGAAACTTTTCAGTTTCATAAGGTCCCATTTGTTAGTTGTCAGTCTCAGAGCTTTTGATATTGGTGATCTGTTCAGGAAATTGTCTCTTGTGCCAAAACGTTCAAGGCTATTCCCCACTTTCTCTTTAAACAGGTTCAGTGTATTGGGTTTTATATTGAGGGTTTTGATCCATTTGAACTTGTTTTTTTTTTCAGTAGAGTGATAGATATGAATCTATTTGCATGCTTCTACATGCCAATGTCCAATTAGACCAGCACAATTTGTTGAAGATGTTTTCTTTTTTCTGTTGTATAATTTTCACTTCTTTGTTAAAAAATCACCTATCCATATGTGTGTGGATTTATGTTTAGGTCTTCAAATTGATTCCATTGACATACCTGTCTGTTTTTATGCCAATGTCATGCTGTTTTTATTACTATAACATTGTAGTAGAGCTTGAAATCAGAAATGGTGATACCTCTGGAAGTTTTTGTTGTTGTTCAAGATTGTTTTAGCTATCCTGGATTTTTTGTTTTTCCATATGAAGTGGACTATTGTTCTTTCTTTCTTTTTTTGTTTTAGGAATATTGTTCTTTCAATGTCTGTAAAGGATTATGTAGTGTTTAAATTCTGACAGGGGACTGCATTGAATCTGTAGATTACTTTTGGAAAAAATGGCCATTTTTACTTTGTTAATCCCACTGATCCATAAGCATGGGTGATCTTTCCATCTTCTGATATTTTCTCCAATTTCTTTCTTCAAAGACTTGAAGTTCTTATCATACAGGCCTTTCACTTCCTTGGATAGAGTTAAACTAAGATAGTTTATATTATTTGTGGCCATTGTGGAGGGTGTAATTGGATGTTGGCTATTGGTTTGCTTTGTATTTCCTTTATTATGTTTAGGTATGTCACTTGTATCCCTGATTTCTCCAAGACTTTTTTTTATCATGAAGCGAGATTGAATTTTTGTCAAAGACCTTTCCAGCACTTAATGAAATAATCATGTATTTTTTTTTCTTTCAGTTTGTTTATATGGTAAATTACACTTCATCTCTGGGGGTGAAGCCTACTTGATCATGGTGGATGATCTTTTTCATGCATTCTTGGATTTTTTTAGTATTATTTAGTATTTATTATTTTTACATCTATGTTCATGAGGGAAATTGGTCTGTAATTCTCTGTCTTTGTTGAGTCTTTGTGTGATTTGAGTGTCAGGTGACTATGGCTTCATAAAATGAACTTGGAAATGTTCCTTATGTTTCTGTTTTGTGGAATAATTTGAGGACTAAATTGGCTAAAATCATCTGCCCCTGAACTTTTTGATGGGAAACTTTTAATGACTGCTTCTATTTCCTTGGGGGTTATCAGCCTGTTTAAATTGTTTATCTGATCTTGATCTAATTTTGGTAAGTGACATATACCAAGAAATTATCCATTTCTTTTAGATTTTCAATTATGTTTTTGGAGTATAGGCTTTTGAAGTATGACCTAATGATTCTTTGGATTTCCTTAGTGCTTATTGTTGTGTCCCGTTTTTGTTTCTGATTTTGTTAATTTGAATATTCTTTCTTTGCCTTTTAGTTAGTTTTGATAAGGGTTTGTCTATCTTGTTGATTTTCTTGAAGAATCAACTCTTTGTTTATTGATTCTTTGTATTATTCTCTTTGTCTCTATTTTATTGATTTCAGTCCTCAGTTTGATTATTTCCTGTTGTCTACACCTCTTGGTGTGTTTGCTTCTTAATGTTTTAGAGCTTTCAAGTGTGCTATTAGGTCTCTGGCATAAGATTTCTCTAATTTCTTCATGAAGTCATTTAGTGCTGTGAACTTTCCTCTTCTCTGCTTGTGTGGGACCCAAACTGTGTCCCATAAGTTTGGGTATGAAGTAAGTCTCTAATTTCTTTCTTTATCTTTTCCTTGATTCAGTGGTAATTCAGTTGAGAGTTGTTCAGTTTCCATGAGTTTGTAGGTTTCTTGTTGTTTCTGTTGATGAAATCCAGCTTTAATCCATGGTGATCTGATAAGATATGGGGGTAATTTCAATTTTCTTGTATTTGTTAATACTTGCTTTGTGTTCTAGGATATAGTATATAGTCAATTTTGGAAAAGGTTTCATGAGGTGCTGAGTGTTTTGTGTTTGAGTGAAATGTTCTGTAGATATCTGTTAGGTCCATTTGAGTCATAATGTCTGTTAGTTCCCTTAATTTCTCTCTTTCTGTCTGGATGACCTGTCCATTAGTGAAATGGGGTGTTGAGTCTTCCATTATTAATATGTGGGGTTTGATATGTGGTATAAACTTTAGTAATGTTTCTTTTTACAGATGTGGGTGCCCTTGCATTTGGGGAATAGATGTTCAGAATTGAGATGACTTCCTGGTGGATTTTTTCTTTAATGAGTATGAAATGTCCTTCTTCATCTCTTTTGATTAATTTTGACTTGAAATCTATTTTATTAGATATTAGGATAACTATATCAGCTTGTTTCTTAGGTCCATTTGATTGGAAAATCTTTTTCCAACTATTTACTCTGAGGTAATATCTATCTTTGATGTTGAGACATGTTTCTTGTATGTAGCAAAAGGATGGATCTTGTTTTCATATTCTTTATGTCAGCTTATTTCTTTTTATTAGCAAATTGAGCTAATTTATATTAAGAGATATTAATGACCAGTGATTGTTACTTCCTAATATTTTGTTGGTGGTAGTGGCAGTGATAGTGATAGTGTGTGTGTGTGTATTTCCTTTCTTTGGATATTGCTGGTGTGAGATTATCTATTACTTATATTTTTGTGGGTATAGTTAAATTTTTTGGGTTGCAGTTTTCCTCCTGAAACCTTCTTTAAGGCTGAATTTATGGATAGATATTGTTTAAATTTGACTTTGTCATGAGATATCATGGTTCTCCATCTATGGTGACTGACAGTTTTGCTGGGTATAGTATTCTAGGCTGGCTTCCATGGTTTCTTAGCGTCTGTAAGACATCTGTGTTACAAGGAGAGCAGGCCCTTTGTTCTGTCCTGGCCACCTGGCTAGCTTACACCTGAAATAATAACACAGAAACTGTATTCATTTAAATACTGCCTGTCCCATTAGCTCTAACTTCTTATTGGCTAATTCTTACATCTTAATTTAACCCATTTCTATTTATCTGTGTAATGCCACATGACTGTGGCTTACCAGAAAGATTCTAACCAGCATCCGTCTCAGGCAGAAGATCCATGGCATCTGCCACTCTGCCCTTCTTTCCAGCATTCAGTTTTGTCTACTCTGCCTACCTAAGTTATGTCCTATCAACTAGGCTAAGGCAGTTTCTTTATTCATTATCCAATGAAAGCAACACACAAACAGAAGGAAC
>LOJH01022612.1:0-19832 GCA_001685095.1 Ellobius talpinus
AGATGAAGGTTCTATGGTGAAATGCAAGTTATTCATCAGTGTGGCTATAGGATAGGGCCAGTTCAGGCACCCTCAATTCTTTAATATATTATAGCAACATACATTTCTCAAAATTCGATATGAATTCAGAGGAGCTATAAAATGCAATATGAGCATTTTTCACAAGGAGGAGAGTTACTAATGTTACTCTGAGAATATACATGAGAGAGATAAAATTACTTCTTGATTAAATATGTACTCTCACTATTTTACTTTTTAAGAAAGAGAATGCAGCATTCCCTTCCTAGACCAATACTTGGTTGTCAGTCCCAATAAAGACAAATATAAAGTTGGAGATATGTTGAAATTTTTTTGCCGACGAGGACGCAGAGTTGGACCAGATTCAGTGCAATGCTACTACTTTGGATGGTCACCTAGTTTTCCAACATGTAAAGGTCAGTATCTTTTTTACATGTGGTGAATGAAAATTAGAGGTTTAGTTTTCTTCTCCTAATATCTACCAGTGTTACACTGTATCTACAATCTTTAACATATTCACAGACAACAATGATCAAGCTGTGTGCTGTGTGACTAATACACAGTCAGTTATTTACATGGTTAGTCCCAGGCTAACTTAAAATTTGTTACCATGTGTTTAAACATGCAGACATGATAGCTTACAGTACAAAGATATCTCTCATTTTGTCTGTATTTCCATTAATACTGGACTTTTTACAGCATACGCATATCGTCACATTGCAAAGAGAATGTCTAAACTGCATCACAACAGATTTTGTTTAATTCAATATCATTTATTCAAAAAATGCATTAATCAGATGCCTTCTACAGTGTGAATAATTTTTACAAACGGAAAACTGTATGTTAAAAATATTGAAAGAGAAGAATCACTATAATTGTCAAAAACTACAATTGCTGACTGGTTTTCATGCACTTTCAAGGTATCAGGTTTACCAAAAATTGTACCATTGTAATATGCTTCAATGCAATTCAATAGACATGTTAAAATAGTGAAATGTGAACCTAGTATTTATAAAATTGATTTAATAAAATGTTATAAAAAGTGACATGATGAATAAATTCTTAGAAGATTTTTCATTAACTAGATTTTTAAATTGCAAGATGGACATTTTTATTTAGATGTATACAATATTCTGCAATAGATCAAGTGAGATCATGTGATCAACCTCCTCCTGAACTTCTCAATGGGGAATTGACGGGAACAAAGAAAGAACAATACAGCCATGGTGAAGTGGTAGAATATGATTGCAAGCCTAGATTTCTACTGAAGGGACCCAATAAAATCCAGTGCATGGATGGAAAGTGGACAACCTTGCCAACGTGTGTCGGTAATGAAAATACTGATAGACACTTTTTTGCATTTCATGTGATGTCTTAATAATAAATACACATTTGTGAAACATCTATCTACAGAGGAGGAGAGAACATGTACAGACATTCCTGAACTTGAGCATGGCTCTGTGCAGTATTTTGCCCCTCCCTATTACCATGGAGAATCAGTGGAGTTCAACTGCACAGAAAACTTCACAATGATTGGACATGGGTCAGTTTCATGCATTAGTGGAAAGTGGACCCAGCTTCCTTGGTGTGTTGGTAAGGTTATGTGCCTCAAATTGATACTTCATAAAGTGCAATATTTTGGTGACAGTAATATTTACACATATATTTGTAATTAGAAATCTTGTTAGAACAATCTAGTCCTAAATAATATGCATCCAAACTTTTATTATTTATAATCTTATTTGTGTCTACCGATGAATGGAAATTAATATAATCTATAAATGGCTATTTATCTTAGGTTAAATCTAGTTGCTAGTTATAAATTTTCATGTAAGTAAAATGTGACTAATAATACCCAAGAAGATATGATAATGTTACAAAATATCATTGCTGTTATTATATGGCACTCTCCTTTTATATCATGGAAAGCTAAGAAATCAAGTATGTAGAGCACCCATTTCATACTCTCCCATAACAAACTTTCCTCTCCCAGAACTTTTATTATGCGTGTCTATTTCTCGTGCTGCAAGCTGAAGCCAGTGTGATTAAGGTGGGGCCATAGGTCCTCTCATTGGCTATAGAACTGATCTATACCAAAAAGCTTGGGGTTATGTAGAAAACATTATTCCATTGGTGATGTCACTCTGCAATTACCCCCCACATTCTTTTGGTGACTGAATATTTAATGAGTAGCTAAAAGCTTCTTGGTGCCTACGTTTACTTTTCTCTGAAACTGAGATTTTACTTAGAGTTTTCCTAAATCATTACTTCAGAATATCCTTTATTCCCAATATTTACTCTTCATTTGAACTTTAAGTGTTGGTTAATGCCAGAGAAACATGGAGCTTCTTTGGAAAGGACATTTATACCTGTGTTGTTTAGCAATTATGTTCTCTATACACAGAAGACCAATCAACTCAAAAAGTTTGCTATGTAAATCAATGGTTTTACAATGAATCATTATATTTTTGCTAAGAAAAAACACTTATATATACTTTAAAACATATTCACACAACTGTTTTAAAACTATAACAAATGCATTCATATAGCATAAAAGTCAGACATATCAGGAATAGAAACAATTTTCCATTCTGTTACAAAATTCTATTTTATCATTTCTTCAGATTTCTGAGATTTTGTTCTGATGGTTAGTCTGTCTATAGTGACCTTCATATGACCCCCTCAGTTATCACAAGCTGTGATACAACAGTAAGCTTATAATATAAACATTTTTATTCTTCCACTATACATTCGTAGTCTTCTCCATGTTTGTAGCTTTCTCTTTACAAATAAGAGATTTTTATGAAGCAAATCAATCACAGAGTCACCATTCCCTCCCCTCCCCCAGTGATTGGTCTTTCTTCATTTCCCTTTACAGCAATTTTTTGTCTTCCTATGAACCAATCTTAAGTAAGGGATTAATTCTCAGGTGTCTTGAGTTTTTGAAGTACTCTGGTAAATATTTTAAGCATTGTTTTAAAAGAAAATTATAGAACTTTGGCTAATAATTTACGTTTACTTACTCTATCCATAAACATTTCACTCTTCACTTCAAATTACTAACAAATATTACCCAGTACCTATACTGAAATTTTGTCAAATTCAAAAAGGACTCTCATCTTCAGTTGGTAATTATAGTGAACAATATATTAAAAGGTGTATATATAGCCCTTACTTAAGTCATAACAGAGTCAAACAGTTTTATTCTTATGGCATAGTATTGTTTTATTATAGGATGATTTAGTTTAGGAAATAACTTCTTCTAGATGCTTATGAAGGGAATAAAAAGGAGAGAGATGGTGACTACAAGCATCTAATATCTTATACAAATCTGGCTCTCAAATAACTGTTTTATACACAATATATCTTAGATATTCTTTTCTAATAACACATCTATCAAAAAAGGTAATTCAAACTAACCAACCTATTAGAATCTATCAGCTCATGTTTTTATTTTAATATCTTTAACATTATGGACTAATATTAAGACAAGGAGAGAGTAACAGTTGTGAACATTTCACAGCTTTCAAGTAGGGGCCAAAGCTTGTCATGTCATAATTATTTCCTACATAGAGCATTTGAGACAATGATTTTCTATGCTGTTGTAGTTGCTTAGTACCCAAATCTCTTATTGAAACACTGTTTCTGAGATGTAGAAAACTTGGCATTAGATCTAGTTCTAGCACCATAGACCACTCTGTATGTTGACCTGACCTTGGCATTTTAATTGGCACAATTTATAGATATAAATAATAGTATCGTGTACATTGACTCTGTAGTTATTTTAATATCACAGCTATCTCACTTCTTGTAATTGTTTTTTTTATTTTTCCTGGAATTATTTTCACATAGCAACAAATCAACTGGAGAAGTGTAAAGCACCAATATCAATTGATGTGAAAGCAATTTATACCAATAAGAATGAATTTAATCATAATTTTAGCATGAGTTACAAATGTGAAGAAAAGAAGGAGGATAAACAGTCAATCTGCATCAATGGAAAATGGGTTCCTGAACCAAACTGTACAAGTAAGCTCTTGTTTGCACTGTCTTCTAGTGGTTATTCCAGTCTTTTCTCACCTGTGATAGGTGTAGCTTTGAGTTCTTAAAAACAGTAATTGTTCTTCAGAATTTCCTATGTAAATCCTGCATCTTTTATAATTTTTACCTCTCCACTTCCACTCTAACACCTCCTGTGACCTTGTACTTCCTTTTCAATTCATGATTCTTTCTCCACACAAACACATATATATGTATATGTAATGTACATACATATACATGCACACATATATAAATGTGTATATATATATGTATACATATAACTTGTATATATAAATTCGATCTGATGAGTCTATTTATTGTTTTCCCTATGAATATGTGATTAGAACTAAGAATTTTGTTGGCTCACCCATCCGTGGAGAAAATTGATTCTATATAGACATTAATTGCCTGTAGCTCTTCACCTACGTCAGTAGTTCTCAACCCTCCTAATGCTAAGACCCTTTAATGCAGTTTCTCATATTGTCTTGACTCTAACCATAAAATCGCTTTCATGGCTACTCCATAACTGTAATGTTGATACTGTTATGAACTGTAATATAAAAGTTTGTGTTTTCTTAAGGTCTTAAGCAATCCTGATGAAAAGGTAACTTGATCCACAGGTTGTGAACTTCTGATGTAGAAGAAGGGGCTTGTAAATTTTTTCTTTGTCCACGTTGACATGTCAGCTGGTATTGCCATCATGCAGGTCTTGTATAAGTGACCATGCTTTTTCAGATTTCATGGGTTCAAATACCCTGTTATAAATGAAAGAAGATACTGTATCATAACAGACATCCTGGAAAAATACTTTTTAATATATGATTTAGAGATTATTATCACCTTTGTTAGTGAACTGTAGTTTAAAGCACACAAGCAAATTTAATCAACAGGAACTTACCTCCTTGTCTTAATGGTCCCTTACTCACAGAGTTCCATTACATCTAACTATTTTATCACTATAAATGCAATGTTTTCTTCCTATGCTTATGCTTAATCACCATGCAATTCTGTACAGTTATGTGTACTATCAATTTAATAATTTATTTATTCTGGTAACAATAAATCTGTTTACTTAGAAAATTCTGACTCATATGATACCCCCAATTCCAAATAAATAGGCAATGAGTTGATTTCACTAGTTTTGCTTCTCTATTTGTATTTATCACTGTTATTTAGAATGCCTGCCTCACTCAATATCTTAAACTATTTCTTAAAGACTAAAATTCACTGAAAGTATTTGATTTCAAAATCAAAACTATTGTATACATTGCAATGGAGGGCACACGCCATTCTGTGGTTGCCTCTCATTTTTAATCATGTCTGATTTCATTTTGATTAGTATGAAGTAAGGTGGTAATTGTTTTTCTTTCCTGTATTTCTAGCTAGTTGTTTAAAGAATGTGGAAAAATATATTTACTACACAAAACACATTCATTTCCTTCTAGTCCTTCCACCCTACTTAAGCAAAATGAAAATGATTATTATTAATCACTAATAAAGCACACTATGATGTTATGAGTCTGAAAGGTGAATCTGAAATGTCTTTATTTTGTAGGGATTTATACAAAACTTTTCAAATAGTGTTAATGCCAGTGCTAACTGCTCATTATCCTGGATGCATGCCAACAGTTTTCGCATCTCTAACCAGTTCAGGATAGTTGAAATTTTGAATAACATACCTTGAGCCATTTGTGAACACACTCTATACTCTCATTGACCAAGAGTCAATGCCAAATTGTTAATCAAAGTGTAATGTTTAATTACTTGCAAGTAATTAATTAATTACTTGCCAGAATCTACAGTCACTTAGGAAAAACACTTTTGAGCATTATTGACAGACAATTTCTAATTTGGGTAAACTAAGGTGGGAGGATTCACGACAAATGTAGGTATCACCATTTTTATAGTCAGGATCTTGGAATAAGTGAAAAGGAAAAAGAAGCCAAACATCTGCATTAGAATCTCTGTATGTCCTGACTATAGATGCAGTATAACAAACTGTTCCACACTTTAGCTGCCATGACTTCCCTGCTTGATGAGCTAAGCCAAATCCTTTTTCCTTCCTTTCTAAAGTTGCTTTTGTCAGGTATTTTGTTACAGCCATGAGAAAAGTCACTACTATACTAACTAAATGTAAGTATCACTTTCTTCAGTACACTCTCTCAAAACTTTTAATCTAATCCAAATTATTACATCAAAGATATCCTCACACAGTTCTACAGAAATCTCCATGCAATCTTAATTTAATATATTTCAGTTTATAATTCATTTAAAACATCATAAATGCTAGAATAAATTGAAATAAGTTTTATAAAAATACTGCAAACTTAAAAAAAGAACAAATGAGAACAATTCAAAGGAAGACAAGAATAGTTATTAAATTACTATACAGGGTGAAAAATATAAAATATGCATAATTGTTATGTGCTGTGTGATTTTTTTGTTCTTTTAGTTTTTTGAGGATCCCACCACTGAGCTCCCATATAAATCACACACAGAGGCTCATTTTAGTTATGAATGTCTAGCCTTAGTTTGGCTTGATTTTTGCCAGATTTTCTTAAGTTATCATGAATACCTTTTGCCTCTAGATTTTTATCTTTCTCTATTTATTATATCTTACTTTACTTCTTTCTCCATGAGTTGCTGTGTAACTAGGTGGCCAGCTCCTGATGTCCTCCTCTCCTTCTTCTCACATCGCTCCTCGCGCTCCTCATTTCTCCTTTTATACTACCTGCCTGCCAGCTCTACCTGTTCTTGCTTCTGCCTTGCTGTTGGCCATTCATCTCCTTATTAGGACCATCAGGTATTTTAGACAGGCAAAGACTCCAGCTTCAGTTAATCAAATGCAGCATAAACAAAAGTAACATCCCCGAAAATAATCCCCAACAATTATGTGGTCCTAATTAATTTGCAATATAATAAAAAATATTGCTTCATTGATTTACAATACTATATTTGGTCAACCACTCTGTTTTATGACTTTTTGGGGAGCAGAGGAAGATTCCTGCCCTCCTCCCCCACAGATTCCAAATGCCCAAGTGATGGAAACCACAGTGAAATACTTGGATGGAGAAAAAGTATCTGTTATTTGTCAAGATAATTACATAATACAGAACACAGAAGAGATGGTGTGTAAAGATGGAAGGTGGCAGTCATTACCACGCTGCACTGGTCAGTAGCTATGACTTATTATATAACATTCTTTATTTAAATTCTGAAGAGAAATCAAGTTAAGGGGGATATTGGAAAAACTGGGGCTTAACAAAAACTGTGGAGACATAATCTAAACCATTAGTTTTTATTTTACAACATAAACCTTTGAATCTATGCTTCACTATTTAATTTCTGTTCTTCATGTAGCAAAAATTCCATGTTCTCAGCCCCCTGAAATAGACCATGGATCTATTAAATTACTCAGATCATCAGAAGAAAGGAGAGACACAGCTGAGTCCAGAAGTTATCAACACGGCACTACACTCAGCTATGTTTGTGATGATGGATTCAGAATGGCTGAGGAGCATGGGGTAACCTGCCACATGGGGAAGTGGAGTGCTCCACCTCATTGTGCTGGTGAGAACAGCATGAAAATTCAATTCTGGTTTTAGAACAAGTCTTTACCAATAATCTACTCTCATCAAAACCAGAAGAAAGAATTATTTATATTGACATATATAATCATTTATATATTACCATAAATTTTTGTTTGCATAATTCGATCTATCCTGCTTTTGTTAATTGTACTGACTGTTTTGAAGTTTACCTTTACTGTTACATTTCTCCTTTTAAATATGATGCATAGTCTACTGACTTCAACTCCTCAGGTGAGTTGTACTGTTTAATTTGTCACCAGGTGTTAAACTCCTCAGTGTCTGCCCGCAAGAATAAATGCTATGATTCCCAAGATTCTTATTTTTTAATTCCTTTTGTCACTCATCATTTGTCAGAATTTTATGTTAAGTTCTTGCTCAGTATTTAATAAGTTCAACAGATACAAGGAAAAAGAAGGTGGACTTTGGACGCACTGTCCACCTCTTCTGTGATGGCGCATCTTCCTTGTTAACATTTCCCTCTAGTACTACTACACATAGAACTAACACATAAACGCAAGTTTCTGAATTAGTGCAATTTGGAATCATTTCACTCTGTTCCTCTCATTGTGTCATTTTCAGGACTTCCTTGTGGACCTCCGCCTTCAATCCGTCATGGTATTGTGCCTCATGAACTAGACAGTTACCAACATGGAGAAGAGGTTACATACAGTTGTTCTAAAGGATTTGGAATTGATGGACCAGAATTTATTAAATGTGTAGGAGGAAAGTGGTCCAAGCCACCAGATTGCAAAAGTATAGTTTTATTTTCATTCTTTGTGTAATAGATTATGTACTTCAGGTTACATATGGTATAAATAAAAAAAGTAAGCTGTAATTCAAGAATATCACAAGATTTTGCTGGATGCTGGCAGACAAACACAGTACTGTTAAAACATAGTTTGATCTTTGAGCCCTGTTACTCATTTTCACTTCACGTAGTCTGAGCTATCAGGATCCTCAGACTTCTAGAACACTCTGTTCAAAATGTTCATCACTTACAGTGATGGTTTTAGCAACAATGCTGTTACAACTATATATGCTCTAATATTTTGAAATAATAACTATAATTATTCTTATAAAATGTAAACTCAATTTACATTTGGCGAACCTAAAAAGTAGAAATATATCATACTTTCATATGGGAGAAAAACTGAAGCAAAAGTGAAACTATCTCAAGAATTATATACATCAGTATTCTGTATCCAGTGTCATTTCCACCTCATTTATTTTAAAAATTTAGAACAATTTAATGTAGCTAAATCAAATGAGAAACCTGTAGTATTTATTGTATCTATGAAGCTAACTATTCCTTTATATATTGTATATCCTACAATTTCCTGAAAATAAAACCTGATATATTCTTTTTCTTTCAGAAACTGATTGTTATGAGTTACCCAGGTTTGAACATGCCATACTCACAGAAGAGAAAAAGAATTCATATAGGTCAGGTGAAC
The DNA here is from genome assembly GCA_001685095.1 of Ellobius talpinus. Taxonomy (NCBI): domain Eukaryota; kingdom Metazoa; phylum Chordata; class Mammalia; order Rodentia; family Cricetidae; genus Ellobius; species Ellobius talpinus. The sequence continues at coordinate 9,104 of LOJH01022612.1, forward strand.
AAGTGACGTTCAAATGTGAACCTTCTTATCATATGAGTGGGTCCAACATCGTGACATGTGTTAATCGCAAGTGGATTGGAGAGCTGGTATGCAAAGGTAGTTTGATGCACCTTCAAAATGTATTAGTTAAAGATTTAAAGGACTAATGAAAAGGTCTAGTGAAATTTAAAAGTGGGCAAAGGTTAGCTTTTAAAAGCACGATGAAATTGGAATTTAAAAACACAGTGTCTAAGCTAATAGAGTGATGATCTTCAGAGTGGTTCCATGGCCAGCATCATCAAGATATTTGGACAAGATTTATAGATGTAATTTTAACACTAAGGAGCTCCTCCTAAAGACATTACATAGAAAAACATTTACTAGAGAGACCTTGAGTCTCTCATAGATTCTGTGCAAACTCAGTCTGGAAACGATTGCTGTACCTGTAAGCATTTATAAATACATTGTTAAAGAATCACCTTTCAACTATGGTCTTGTTTATATCTCATCTTCTCTAATCCATTAGAATATTAGGATATTTTGTTTGGTCATCATTTTTTTCTACCTATGTTACTCTTGAAACAATGTCCCCCCTTATGTTGAAAACATTTTTTCTCACATAATATATCCTGATTATGTCTTTTGCTCCATCTGTTCCTCCCATCTACTGTCCCATCTGCACTAATCCCCTTTCTGTCTTTCATTAGAAAAGAAAGAGCCTTCTAAAATGTGACAGAAAAAATCTGAGGGAAAAGAGGAGTAGAAAATACAGGGGAATGGTAAATACCAAAAGCCCCACCCATTGTCACACTCAGCATATCCATAAAAACAATAAACTGGAAAAGATAATATATATGCAAAGGACCTATAGGGTAAAGGGGGGAAGAAAAATACAAATAAAATGAAGTAAAAACAAAAACAAAATAAAAATAAAACGGAGTTTAAAAAAAGAAAAAGAAAAAGAAAAGCCCTAACAGGTCATTATGAGACAAAAAATGTCCAAAGATGTCTTTGAGTTTGTTTTATGCAGTCTACCCTAAAGAGTAATTTGTTTCTCCTATGATACTTCCTTGCAGAACTCTAAATTTTATTATACAAATTATTATCAATATGAGATTGTTTCTGGGTGAGGGATGGGGATACATATCACCTCCTCCTTTTGGCTCTATTACAACATCTGGTACAGACCCATCAAGGTTCTTGAATGCTGCCTCAGTTTCTGTGAGTTCATGTGTGCATCAATGATGTTTGTTTAAAAGGCCTTGATTTTTTTGTTTCCTCTATCTCTTCTGGTTGTTACACTCTTTTAACCTCCTCTTCTTCATGATTCCTTGAGCCATATGGGGGGGGGAGGGATTTGATGGAGATATTCCAGGACAAACCTTGGAGTGTTCCAAGATTTCTACATAATATCTGTCTTTGGGTCTCTGTATTTGTTACTGTCTGCTGCAGGACAAAGCTCTGATAACAGCTGAGTAAGGCACTAATCTATGAAAACAGAAGAATGTCATTTGGAGTTGTTTAATCACTATGGATTTTCCCTAGTGATATTTTATTTGTGTTAAAAAATAAAGTTTGCCTGAAGATCAGAGTTCAAAGCTAGCCACACTAGTTATCTATAAAGATCAGGAAGTGGTGATGCATGCCTTTAGTAGCAGCACTAGAGAGGAATATAGGGTGGAATAAGACAGGAACTTGTTGTCTTTGCAGTCTAAAGATTTTATAAATGTAAGAGCTCTCTAGTGGTTGACTGCCTTGCTTTTCTGATCTTCATAATGAACCTCAATGTCTGTCTCCATATTTATTTTTATTAAACCAGGTAGAATTTGTGCTACATCTGGCACCCAACATTTGGGGTATGAATTCATGAAAAAGCCTTTTGACTATGGCTTTGCAGCCACTAGCATAGGCCATATCTACACATGGCCATGGTCACCGCCCTAGTAGTTTGGTCATGGGCTTTCCCTGAACTTCCTTCTTGGGCTGCAGCAAAACTAGGTAGCTACCTTAAAACTCAGTCAGGTTTTACAGTTCTACACAGCAGCAATAAACCTTACATCTTAATCATCAGTGGCAGCAGATTTGGTGAGAAAATTGGGAATTCATTAAGTCAGGAATTAGTTAAAAGAGAGAGTTTTTTCCACTTTAAAAAACTGGAAGCACAATTACAATAGAGAAAGTTAGGTCTCTGTGTAATTATGTAATGCATGATTTAAAAGTGGAACAACTAGATGGATGGATAATCAACTGGAAATGATATACTATTAATTATCATTTTGATAATCCTTGCTGTCATTTTGATATTTTTTTTACTTTATTTAATTTTTTAATAAAAGAAAACAATCTTTTTTCATTTTACATACCAATCCCAATTCTCACTCCCTCCCCTCCTCCCACTCCCTCCACCTGCCCCTCCACCTCATCCCCTCCACTCCTCAGAAATGGTAAGGCACATTGCTTTGGGGAAGGTCAAGGTCCTCCCTACTATATCTAAGGCTGAGCAAAGTATACACCCAAAGAGAATAGGTTCCCAAAAAGCCAGTACAAGCAGTAGGGATAAACCCTGGTGCAAATGCCAGTGGTCCCACAGTCTGCCCAACCCACACAAACTGTAACCCACATTCAGATAGACTAGTTTGGACCTATGCCTGATCCTTCACTGTCTGACTGGAGTTGGTAAGCTCTCATTAGCTTAGGTAAACTATTTCAGTGGGTGTCACCATCATGGTCTTGACTTCTTTGTTCATATTCTCACTCCTCCCACACTTCAACTGGACTTTGGGAGTTCAACCCATTGTTCCACTGTGAGTCCCTGAGTCTGTTTGCATCAGTTGCTGGATGATGGTTCTATGATGATATTTAATATATTTTCTGGTTGGTGGTGGCACCCAACACTCATGATGCAGAGACAGGCAGATCTTCATGAGTTCAAAACCGATCTGATCTACAAGAGCTATTTCCAGGACAGTCACCAAAGCTACACAGAGAAACCCTGTCTGGAAAAAAAGAAGAAAAAAGATATTCTTCAGTCTGACCACAAGGCAAGGCCAGTTCAGGCACCCTCTCCTCTATTGCTTAGGGTCTTAGCTGGGGTCATCCTTATGTATTCCTGAGAATTTCTATAGTGCCAGGGAGCCCCATAATGGCTCCCTCAATCAAATTATCTCTTTCCTTACTCTCATTTCTGTCCTTTCTCCATCTCGACTACCCTGCTCCAACTTGTCTTCTGCTTTCCCCTTCTACTCTCCTCCTCTCCTTCTGCCCTCCCTTCTCGCCCTAACCCCATGCTCCCATTTTGTCAGGTGATATTGTCTATTTACCCTTTACAGGTTAATCTATGTATGTTTTTCTTAGGTTCACCTTGTTAGCTTCTCTAGAATCATGGACTATAGGCTCAATATCCTTTGCTTTATAGCTAGTATGCACTTATGAGCGAGTATATACCATGTTCATCTTTCTGGGTCTGGGTTACCTCATTCAGGATGTTTTTTGATAGTTCCATCTATTTGTGTGCAAATTTTAAGATGCCATTCTTTTTTACTGCTGGGAAGTAGTCTAATGTGTAAATGTGCCACATTTTCTTTATGCATTCTTTGGTTGTGGGTCATCTAGGTTATTTCAAGGTTCTAACTATTACAAATAATACTGCTATGAACAGAGATGAACAAATTTCCTTGTAGTATGGTTGGGTATCTTTTGGGTATTGTTAGGGACCAGCCCAGATATAAACCATTTCTAGTACCAGAGTGGAGGTGTGGAAATAAATGAGGCACAGCTCACAAGACAATATCAGGTCAGAGTCTCAGCATTTGTTCAAATCCTGAAGATCACCTGTGTTTATTATCCAGACAACTTTAATATGAAAACATAAACTGAGAGAGAATTAGCATTCTGTTTCCTAGGTAGCAATGGGACTTACGTAGGTCACATCTATGCCAATTTTGTCACATCCATGCCCATGCTCATTTTGTCACTTGGACTGAAAAACACCTCTTCTCCAGGCAACATTCTAAATTACAACAGAAGGAGCAAAAAGACATTAGTATATCCTGACCATGTGTTTATGATGGTTTCTGATTGCTTTACTATCAAAAGGCTAGTCAATTACCTTCTCTGTGAAGGTGCAAATTGAGTCTTGAAGGTCATTCATAATTCTCTGATCACCAGACTATGTAGGAATATGGGCCTATATAATTCATACCCAACAATCCACTCCCTTTTATTAATTTTAATAAAGTCTGTGCTTCTACAACAGGACATACCATCACATCCGTCTTAGGCAAAAACCCCTTCATTTACTCGTACTTACCCATCATCCAAAACAAGCATTCTAATCACACGAGTTCCTGGCTTAAGCATCCGGGGAGAAGCTTAAAACCCATCTCTGTCTGACTGCTGACCTCTGTGAACAAAAGAGAAATACCATTGGGCTCTGGGTCTCGGAACCATACCTTTTTGTCAGGAGAGATTATAATGTTTTATGAATAATCATGCTCCTAAAGACTATAATTTAAAGACTAATTAAAGGAGAGGAGTATCGCATGAGGTGAAAAATGTTTCCTCAGCTGGTCTAGAACACCTCTTAATAATTTTATACTGTATTAAAATCTAGAATTCTTAACACATGCATTAAATCCAAACATTTACAGAGCATGTCAAATTTTCTCAACTTTTTATAAGCAGTTATAAACATTATCAGGTCAATACCATAATTCTAGAATGGGAATTAACAATAAACCCACAATTTAACATATCACAATTTTCTTAAGTCCATATTAATCAAAAGACAAGAAAATATTTTCTGATGGGTAAGAGTCCAATGACATTGCTGCTATCAAATACCTGAATCTGAAAACAGTCTAAATGCACCTGTTGTACACAGATGATAAATGAGTTGAGAAAGAAATCAGAGAAACATCAAATTTCACAATAGCTACAAATACCATAAAATATCTTAAAATAACTCTAACCAAAATAAGTGGAAAAACCTGTATGACAAGAACTTTAAATCACAAGCTTGTAAAGGAAATTCATTACTAATGTTAGGTGTCTGCCTTGCCTTCAGAGCTTTTGGCACTGTAGGCAGATCTAAACTAGCTGTTGTGGTAGGAAGAGAATTACTCTTCTGGTAAGTGTCCTGGATCCACAGAGTTTCTGGTCGCCATGATAGTGAGGTTACCAACTTTTTCAAGCCTTTTAGCTCCTTCTGAATCTCAACATCATGTCCCTGTCTATCAGCATTGATGATTATTAACGAGGGAAATGAAGATTCGTCTTCATAGTTCTCTAAGTCATTAGGCTCTGCCTGATTATAACTAATCAGTTCTGTAAATGCATCTAGCAACTCCTATGGTGGCATGTAGGGTCTCCTCTCCCTTCTAACTAGCTCAGAAGGAAGTAACTTCTGCTGTTCGGGGTTTAAGTCCAACCTTTCCTGTATCAGCATCCAGAAACAAAGCATATCTGCAGAGATGCTTTCTGGTCCATAATTTGAATAATGTTGTTGAATCTTTATCCCAACTTCTTTCCATGTCGCAGCATCTAAAGTCCTGTGTTCAGAAAACTGCTCTATAAATTCCAAAAAATCCCTGTATCTGTTGCTGCTGTACCCTTGCTCCCCTGTCCTTTAATGTATCTCCAATCAACTGTATAGCGATGTGATTACTTCTTCCTTGCCCCATATTCTATTTATTATTTATAAAAATTTTTACTCCCGATTTTATTTCCCGCTTCTATTTTTTTAATTCTACTACTTTTTCTGAGCACCCATTACTCACCCATCCACCTCTGGTGCAATTTTCTTGTGGGTTCCTCACATTCTCCTCCACAAGTCTGGTCATATCTTCTGTGTTTTTGGGGGGTTCACCAATCAGCTCTACATTGCAGAGTGCCAATATGTTAGGGACCAGACCAGACTTCAACAAGGTTGGAGGTGTAGGAATAAATGAGGCATTTTACATGACAGTATTGGTAGGGAGGCTCAGAGTTCATTCAAATCCTAAAGATCACCCACATTTTTATCCAAACAGCTTTTATATCAAAACATAAACTGAGAGGGAAATTCATTAGCATTCTGTTTCCTAGGTAGCAGGGGGAATGACTTAGGTCACATCTTGCTTATCTGTGTCCCTTTTGTCACATCCATGCCCATTTTGTCTCTTGGACTGAAAAACACCTCTTCTTCAGGTGACCTCCTAAATTACAATAGAAGGATCAAAACATTAGAATATCCTGACCACTTATTTAGGATGGCATCAGGTGGTTTTTAGTATCTAAAAGCTGTTCACCTTCTGTGTGGCAGGTACAAATTGTGCCTTGTAGTTCACTCAGAATTTTTTGACTGCCAGAGAATATAGGAATAGGGGCCTGTATAATTTGGCCCCTACAGGGTGTATGCCAAAGGGTGGTATTTCTGGGTCCTGAGGTAGGTTACTTCCCCATTTTCCGAGATACTTCCATATTGATTTCCAGAGTGATTGTACAAGTTTGCATTCTCACCAGAAATAAAGGAGTGTTCCCCTTACTCCACATCTTCTCACCATAAACTATCATTGGTGTTTTTGATCTTAGCCCTTTTTACTGGTATAAGATGGTATCTCAGAGTTGTTTTGATTTGCATTTCCCTGAAGGCTAAGGATGGTGAACATTTCCTTAAGTGTCCTTCAGCCATTTGAGATTCTTCAGTTGAGAATTCTGTTTAGTTCTGTACTCCATTTTTAATTGGGTTATTGGGAATTTTGATTTCTGATTTCATTAATTCTTAATATATTTTGGAGATCAGTTCTATGTCTGATGTGGGGTTGGTGAAGATATTTTCCCATTTAGTAGGCTGCCTTTGGTCTTATTGACTGTGTCCTATGCTTTACAAAAGCTTCTCTGTTTTGGGAAGTCTCAGTTATTATTTTTTATTCTCAATGTCTGTGCTACTGGTGTTATATTTAAGAAGTTGTCTCCTGTGCCATGCATTGAAGGCTACTTTCCACTTTCTCTTCTATCAGGTTCAGGGTATTCATATTTATATTGAGGTCTTTAATCCATTTGACTTGAATTTTGTGCATAGGGATAGATGCAGCTTTATTTGCATTCTTCTACATGTTGACATCCAGTTATGCCAGTACCATTTGTTGATGATGACTTACTTTTTCCATTGTATGATTTTAGTTTCTTTGTCAAAAATCAGGTCAGGTATATGTCATAAGTTTGTGGATTAATATCTTTTTTTATTTGATTCCATTGGTCCAACTGTCTGTTTTTATGACAATACCAAGCTGCTTTCATTACTGTAGCTCTATGATAGTGCTTGATATCAGGGATGGTGATGCCTCTGGAAGTTCTTTTATTGTACTGAACTGTTTTGACTATCCTGGGTTTTTTGTGTCCATACGAAGTTGATTATTGTTCTTTTAAGGTCTGTAAAGCATTGAGATGTTGTTGGGATTGCGTTGAATCTATATATTGCTTTGGGGAGGATTACAATTTTTATTATGTTGATCCTACCTATCCCGTAATGTGGGAGATATTTCCATTTTCTGATATCTTCAATTTCTTTCTTCGAAGACTTAAGGTTTTTATCCAAGAGGTCTTTCATTTCTTTGGTTAGTGTTACCCCAAGAGATTTTATGTTTTCTCTGGTTATTTGTTAAGGGTAATGTTTCTCTGATTTCTTTTTTGGCTTCTTTATCATTTGTATACAGCAGGGCTACTGATTTTTTTTTGAGTTGGTCTTGTATCCTGCCACATTAGTGAAGGGATTTATCAGCTGTAGGAGTTCCCTAGTAGAGGTTTTGGGATCACTTATGTATTCTATCATATCATCTGCAAATAGCAAATTTGACTTCTTCCTTTCCAATTTGAATCTCCTTAAACTTTTGTAGTCTTATTGCTCTAGCAACAAGAACTATGTTGAATAAATATGGAGAGAGTGGACAGCCTTGTCTTGTTCCTGATTTTAGTGGATTTTCTTTGAGCTTCTCTCCATTTAATTTGATGTTGGTTGTCAGCCTGCTGTACATTGCATTCATTTTGTTTAGATATGTTCCTTGTATCCCTGACCTCTCCAAGACCTTTCTCATGAAGTGATATTGGATTTTGACAAATACCTTTTCAGCACCTAATGAAATGATTATATTTTTTCCTTCTAGTTTGTATATATGGTGGAGTATATTGATAGATGTTCATATGTTGAACCATCCCTGCATTTCTGGGATGAAACTGAATTGATCACAGTGAATGCTTTTGTTTTTTTTTTTTTGAAGAGTTCTTGGATCTGGTTACACAGTATTTTATTGAATATTTTTTGCATCAATGATCATGATGGAGATTGTTCTGCAATTCTCTTTCTTGGTTGAGTCTTTGTATGGTTTCAGGATCAGGGTAACTGTAGTCTCATAAAAAGAGTTTGGCAATGTTCCTTCTGTTTCTCTTATGTGGAACACTTTGAGGAATAAAGAAATTAGCTCTTCTTTGAAGTTCTGGTAGAATTTTGAACTGAAACCATGCAACCCTGGGCTTTTGCTCTTGTTTGGAGGCTTTTGATGACTCCTTCTCTTTTCTTACAAGTTATAGGTCTGTTTAAATTGTTCATCTGGTTTGATTTAATTTTGCTATGTGGTACCTATACAGAAAATTGACTGTTTCTTTTATAATTTCCAATTTTGTAGAGTACATGGTTTTGTAATATGACCTAATGATTCTCTGGATATCCTCAGTGTCTGTTGTTATGTCCCCCTTTACATTTCTGATTTTGTTAATTTGAATGTTCTCTCTCTGCCTTTTGATTAGTTTGTATAAGGGTTTCTCTATCTTGTTGATTTTCTCAAAGGGCCAGCACATTGTTTCATTGATTCTCTGTATTGTTTTCTCTGCTTCTATTTTACTGTTTCAGCTGTCAATTTGTTTATTTCCTGTCTTCTAAATCTCCTGGGTGAATCTGCCTCTTTTTGTCCTAGAGCTTTCAGGTTTGGTTTTAAGGTCACTAGTGTGAGCTTTCTCCACTGCCTTCATGTAGGCACTTATTGCTATGAACTTTCCTTTTAGCACTGCTTTCACAGTGTCACATAGGTCTTTTTACTTTGTGCATTCATTTTAGTTGAATTCTAGGAAGTCTTTAATGTCTTTCTTATTTCTTCCTTGGCCCAGGGGTGGTTCAGTAGAGCACTGTTCAATTTCCATGAGTTTGTAGTCTTTCTGCAATTAGTGTTGATGTTAAATTCTAACTTTAAACCATAGTGATCCAATAAGATACAGGGTGTACTCCAATTTGTTGGATCTATTGAGGGTTGTTTTGTTCAGGAGTATTTGATCAATTTTAGAGAAGGTTCCATAAGGTGTTAAGGACAAGGTATTTTCTTTTGTGTTTGGGTGAAATGTTCTATAAATGTCTGTTAATTCCATTTGAGTCACAACTTCTCTTAGTTCTCTTATTTCTCTGTTAAGTTTCTGTCTGGTTGACCGTTGATGCAAGTGGGAAGTTGAAGTCTTCTACTGTAGTGATAGGGGAGCGCAGGCCTGCTTTTCGTCCTGCCCGGCTCTGGGCCAAATGTAGTGATAGGGGAGTGCAGGCCTGCTTTTCGTCCTGCCCGGCTCCCACACGNTTTTCATATGTGGGTGCTCTTGTACTTGGAGCATAGATGTTCAGGATTGAGACTTCATCTTGAAGGATTTTTCCTGTTATGAGTAAAAAGTGTCCTTCTCCATCTCTTCTATTGATTTTAGTTTGAATTCTATTTTCTTAGATATTAGAATAGCTACACCACTTGTTTCTTACATCCATTTGGTTTGAAAATCTTTTCCAAACCCTTTTTTCTGAGGTAGTATCTGTCTTTGAGCTTGAGGTGTGTTTCTTGTATACAGCAGAAGGATGAATCCTGATTTCATAGCCATTCTTTTAGCCTGTGTCTTTTTATAGGTGAATTGAGTCCATTGATTTTAAGAGATAATAATAACCAGTGATTGTTAATTTCTGTTATTTTTCCTTGGTAGTGTTTGTGTGTGTCCCTTCTTTTGGTTTTGCTGGAGTGACGTTATCTGTTGCCTGTGTTTTTGTGGTTGAAGTTAGCTTTCTTGGGTTGGAGTTATCCTTCGAGAACATTTTGTTGGGCTTGATTTATTGATAGGCATTGTTTAAATCTGGTTTCCTTGGTCAAATAAAGCATTAAATCCAAAAAAATCTTAACACAAAGTATCCGGGAAATCTGAAACACGATGAAAAGACCAAACCTAAGAATAATAGGGATAAAAGAAGGAGGAGAACATTTTGATAATTCTTGGTATATCTCTTAAAATGTTGTCTGGTTTGATTGCCAAGACACAGGGCTTAAAATAATTTAACAAGACAGATCACAAAGTTATTCAAATACAGATAAAGGAATTTAAAGGAGAACCAATTTCAGCATTGCATTATAAAGTTAGACTAGAGCAGCCTAAGGTTTTCAAACAACCAACCTTTATATATCCAGTAACATTACAGTAATTGTAAAATGATAGATGCTCTGTGTTGTGGGAGGCTGCTTGTTTGTTTTTGGTTGCTCAGCCCCAAAATAATTACACAGAAACTATATTATTTTCAATACTGTTTCGTGTGCTTAAGCACATATTTGTATTATCCTTATATCTTAAATTAACCCATTTTTATTAATCTGTGTATTGCCACATGGCTATGGCTTACTGGGTAAAGTTTCATCAGGTGTCTGTCTCTGGCAGCTCCATGGCTTTTCTCCTCCTACACTACCTACTCTCTCTCTCTCTCTCT